>CAXKVX010004372.1:0-20766 GCA_964058865.1 Eleocharis quinqueflora
GGTCAGCTCTCTTTACTTTTTAGCCTTTGGATTGTATGAGAGAGGAGCTCAAATCATATATAGTTCAGCACCATCTCTCAGTCGAACTGCATGACAGCGTTAAAGACATTTTAAACATATATGGAATCACAGAAGATCCTGAGCAGCTAAAAGTCTCCATCCACAGAAAATCTGATGCCCTCAAATCCAGCACCATTATTGAGAAGGGTTCTAAAAACACACCTTCTATATCTACCTATAAGGGGAATGGCAATCTGAAACCAAGATCTCTAAACACAGAGGTTGTTCAGAAGGCGTCTAATGCGGGTTCCAGGGTTAGGGTTTCTACTAACAAGAACCCAAGTAAGTCTGCTGTTGTGAAGGAAAACCTAAAAAAGGTGAAGGGGAAGAAAGATGATTGTGAGAAGGAAAATCAAACCAGCTTGGAAAACCTGTCTGGGGGATCTGGTAAGTTTATCTTTTTGCTGGAAATGGTTCTGGTCCTTTAATCATTCTAATAGCCTCCATGCATTGTCTTTAAAGCTAATAAACCCCTTTTGTTACTTGTGAACTATATGTTTACAGGTCTAGTATATAGTATATACTTATTTGATACTGTAACTTCCTATGGCCCAATATACTGATAATGTGTAAAGTTATGGATTGGCCATTTGTTTTGAATTACACATTTTTCTTAATGTGGACTAATTTTTAATTATTTCAGCAACAACTGGTGATATTATATCAAAGTCAGAGGTATCTTGCAAAGAAGAGAAAGAGAATATGGTATGCTAATTCTTCTTTTGCCCCTTCGTAATTAGTTTAAAATTCATATTTTGTTTGTTACTCAACCTAGTTGGGTATTTCAATGAGCCACTTAACTGATTTTAAAGGTACCATCTGTTGTGTGTTAAGAGTTAAGAGGTACAATGACTTTTAGTTTATTTACAGAAAAAGATAAATTGATTTGAAATTATGTAGCCGCAGTGTGACCCATAGACGTAAAATGATTAGTTGTTGATTTTGTTTTACTTATTCACAATTTGCCTGAATTTTTAATCAGAATTATTTCAGATGATCTGATGTCATATATTATAACTGTTACTGTTTTGCTATGTTCATTGAATTTGGGGGAGCTGATCAAATCCCACAGTCAGGACTTCGATAGTTTGATAGATCATTTGGAAGATATGAATTGCAGTCATGTCCCCTTTGATTTATTATTTATGCATGGAATTCAATGTTGTATAAAAAAAAAGAAAAAGCTGGTGTTAGGCATGTGATGAGAAATAATCAGTCCCATTCAATTATAAACCTTAGAAATTCTAATTTTTTTAATTGTTTAATTTTTTTTTCTTTGTTGCAGGAAAATGCTCCTTGTGTGGATGTATCATCTGAATAAAACAAATATAATGTGGTATGGCCTTCTGTTCTGTTTTGAGTTATTAATATACGCTAGAAATATAATGTGGTATGGCCTTCTGCTCTGTTTTGAGTTATTAATATACGCTAGAAATATAATGTGGTATGGCCTTCTTAGTTGTGTTAAAAACATCACAGGTGGAAGCTCTGATGGGGGTTTCAGCTGTTGTCTAAAAGCTTGATGCATTCCATAGTACTTCAGATTCAATTTCTTTTTTATTCCTGTTGAATGTGAGGTGTGTTTTCTTTTTGTTTTCCTTGAAAAGAAGTTTGGTTTGGTTTTTATATGTAGGACTTATTTCCTCGAGCAAAAGAGTCTCTTTGAGTCCTAGACTCCTAGGCGATTTAATTCTGTTGTATTGGGGTTTAGTTTGTACAAATTTTCTGTTTGTGAAACCCTGTTTGGCCTGCTATTTTGTTGTGAATGGTTGTGCTACTTAGAGATGATGCTTCTACTGTCATCAATGTGTTGTCTTGTTCTATTTCATTGTTTTCTAATTTCAATTTTCAAGTTGCAAATCCAGGGAGTTTGTGTTTTCTGTTTCTTGAGCAATTACATCCAAATGGAGGGTGCGCCTGTAAATGTTAGAATTATTGCTTTCCAGTTTCCACATTAAAATTCCTCAAATGAAGTACACATAATTGCAGTTGTTGGTAGTTTATGTACATTGATTTATAATTTTAGGTTTAAAGTACTGTTTATGTTGTTAGATACGTGTTAGCACTCACCTTAGATTGGCAACTTGCAACAAATCTTTCTGATTTAAAAGTAATTTTGTTGATGTGTTTACGCACTACTGCACTAGTCTTTCATGATTTGGAAGTTGTTTGCCTTTTTATTGTATATACCAAACGGGAACTAGTATATTACCATGACTCATGCAGAAGGGCTTTCACCATCTTCGTTAATATAGGTAATATGTTTGTCAGTGGTTTGATAACATTTGATTTATTAGAAATTTTTATATATAGAGAGTTCGTTATCTCCTGATTTATTATTTATTTTATTTTAAATATATCTCGCGGGATTTGATTTGTTAGATGAACATTTGCTATGAAATGATTACTATTAATCACCAAAGGGTGATGCGTTAGAATGTTATTTATGTTTCGGCATATTTTTTGTCGGTTCTGCTATGGATTTCTTCTTTTTACCACACTCATTTTAACTTTGGCAAATAAAAAAGTTCATCAATCATTATTATAGTTTCTTCTTAATAATAATTTTAAATTATATATTGATATTTACCAAAACATAAAACTTATAATGCAAAGATATCGTATCGAAATTGTAGTCTTATATCTTTTTTTTTTTTGAGAGAGGGTAGTCATAATATCTAACATATTAATATTATCCACCAAAAAAAGCATGAATGACGTTCTGAAACTTTATTCAAATTGAAATAATTTAAAATTCATCATTCGGAATTCGAATTCGTAATTTCGTAGGGAAAAAAAATGCTTGAAGAGCCGATTTTTAATCACTAGAAATTATATTAAATGCTCCTACGGTACCTGACTAAATAAGCGCAATTTGCATGAAATAAAAGCATATAATTAAATGTAAAGTTAAAGTTCTGGTTCAGTCCGAAGGTTACAAATATGTCAAAAAAAAAAAAAAACGAATTAATCGACCATACATTTACAGACAAGGCGTAGTCAGAAATTTAATTCTGATGAATTCATAATTTTTTTTTGATAGCATATGTACGACATTATGTTTAATATAACAACAATAATTTTAAAATGAATAATTTATATACAAATTAATATAAATTTTATGAGAAGTCAAATATATCAAAAACAAAATTGAATGGATAATCAACATATACGAATCAGCTATAGATATGACATAAAATTTAATATGTATTTAACAATATATATATTAAAAATATAAAATAAATAATCTGATGAAAAAAGTATGCAGACAATAGCGAATGTTTATGATATATTAGAAATGAGATGCATATTTAGAAAATTTAATAAGTTAATGATTTTTTTGCAAATGAAATTCTTTAATCATATGCTATTATTTCATATCTGTATAGTTCAGATATTCAAATTATTTTGATAATTCAAGCCAAACTTTATATTCACATTATTACAGGTTATTGCCGTAGAAGAACCGGAGACTGTTTCCATCTATAAAATAATTTGGCATCATTATTTTATGTCGCTAATAAAGAGAGAATCTAAACCCCAATTAAAAGTCACTATGATAGTATGAATGTATGATCGCCGTGTGAAAGAGCCATCTCTTCTTTTTCAAGTTATTGTGTGAATTGAATTTTTGGATAAATGATTCTCTGTGACAAGCTAACAACTCTTATCTCTACACTATTGACGAAATAATTCAATCTGCATGCATATTAAAACAACACAATTTATACTCATATAGAAGTACGATTAAGATTTTCAAACATTTTAATAATTTTTTGAGTGAGTCTGCTATGAATCGAGATTTTTAAATACAAATCGATTACAATCGTTGATTATCATCAATAATACTGCTACTAAATAAATTTTTGCATAAATAATAATGAAATCAAGTTAATTTTGATTGCCATTCTTTTTTGTTAATTTTAAACTAAGGTAATTATATGTTGCACAAACTTCTAGTACTTAATAACTTTTTTGAACAATATTTTAAATACATTAATTATAAGAAAACTACATCAGCATTCCATAACGTGTTTCTTCTTCGGCCATTATCGTTGTTTCTCTATTTCTCCTACCTTTTTTTCTTCTTCTGTCTATGTCTGCGTGTTTCTTCGTATGGTCGACGCGTTGTACTGTCTGTTCGCGACAATACGAAACTTTTTTTGTCGATTCCTTCTACCGCTCGCTGTGTGTTTGTTCGGATGGTTGACGCGTGTTCTTTGTATTTCGTCTTCCAGTAAAGAAGTCAGTGCCATCGCTTCTCCGTTTTTCATTCGCAACAGTGTCATTTTTCGTTGATTCTTCCTGCTGCCTTTGTGCTCCCTCCGTTACTCGACGCGTGATAATAATTTTTCCTGTCGCATGCATATAGCGGAGCGCATTTGCATGCCTAATGTACTTCATTTTTCTTAAATCATGCAAGTATTTATTCTGTTTTTATTTTTTTACTTTCTTTATTTTGTGTTAGACTTTCATGTCACCAAAATCGACAAATAGATATGCACAGCACGAACCCATCACCGACACTATGCATTTTCCACTTGCATGCTTGCTTTAGTCAAAGACCCCATCACTCCATCAGCCATCACCCCCACAAATCCACTACAGCATCAACAACCGTGTAAATTCATTGTTGTCCCCAAATTTGGGGCCTAGGATGCATTGTGCCTCATCTGTTAATTTGGAATCAAATGAATGACAAACATATAGAGCCAACCATAACGACTTAGAACATTGAGAAAATAAGGATATGATTACTTTCTAGTAAAATCAAGCTTTTAAAAAACGTTTAATGACCCTTAACGGTGAGGTGGTCTCTTAACGATTTAGTGTTAAAACGGTGTTATACGAAAGTTAAATTAAAAAATGAACAACCATTTTTATATATTATATATTTATTTCAGATCAAATTATGGTGCAAACATGCATATTTTTGTCATCTGTATGATTGTATGTAACTATTTACTATATAATATATTTAACAATATTATTAACATTGATGTTTTTTTGTTTTCATCATTTAAAAATATACATGATGTGATTTGATATGTTTAATAATTAGGATTTAGGATATATTTTATTTTGAGAATGTGCTTCAATATTTGTTTTTATAAGCTCCACTATCTAATTACATAAGTCGCACCAACATAATAATATTTCATGCCAGCATCAATATAATACACACGGCCAGTATACCCAATCAATCAACACTCTATCATAACACTGATAACTACCCGACTAAGTTAAATATGTTGATTCAGAAGTGTAGAAATTTGTTTAGAGGCATGTGATAGGATTCGTCGGTTGATTGCTTATGTATAATTAGTTATGTTAGAGTAGAATTATTTTGGAGGTCATATGACTAAACATGCGTATTTTTGCTCTTGTAAATTATAAAAAACGGTTTTAACGATAACCAAATAAAACAGATTTAAACGGTTTAATCCAAGTTAAAAAAGGTTAAAACATAGAAAACAACAAAAAAACAATTATTTCCCAAAAAAATATAATATTTACCTCATATTGTGCATCTCATATAATATTTAAAAGCCTGAGAAAAATATAAAAATCTGTAAAAAAAATTTACCTCATATTGTGCATCTCATATTTTGAGTATTTTATCTATATGTCAAAATGTTTATACTAAACGCACAAGTCAATAATATTTTAGTTTAAAAACATGTACATCTGTTATATAAAAAGTTTAATATTTCTTTTCTAAATAACCGGAAAAAAAACAAAGTTAATCACCTTTTTTTTTTTTTGAAAAAACGAACTTCATCGTCGACTTTCATACTCAAAACTTGGATAAGCTAGCCTCAGTATGAATCACCATATATATCAACACATCATATCTCATAGATTGCGAAGTCCTACCGAGTGTAGTGGTAATGCACAAGCAAGAGATGATCCAACATATTATAGGGTTAGATAAGTAGGTCGGATCCAACATATTACAGAAATAGACACTTCTCTACTTCTGAAAATTGAAATATCACGTAGGTTCACTAATAATATAATACGGTGCCTGACTTGGAAAGAGATGGTGCCTACTCATGTTCTAGTTCCAGTTTAATTTGTCGATTATTCGTCGTTAGTTTATTATTTATTATTACTTTCCAAAAAAGAGCACCTGGCGTTAAACTAAATAATAAAGAATGATCAATTAATTGGCGCATGACATTTAAGAAATGACAATTAAAATGAAGGATGCATATTCGGTATTACAATGGTGCAAGATCAATCAAAATGTTCGATATTTCAAAATTATAGTGTAAGGTAAATATTGTTATTGTAATGCATTTTTATTGTAATTTTCATCTTAATTTGTATGAAATGCATAATAAAATTGTAAATTTGTCCGTATATATAAAAAGCATATAAATTTACATATGCATTACCCTTTCACATGAATATTTAAATTCGCATTTTACAACACTACAAAAACATGCCAAATTTCAAAATTTGGAGATCTTTAAAGGCCGGCTCGATTTAGCATCAACTTGATCTTATTTATAGGTATTACCATATTTTACATAGGTAATTTATTTCTTAATATGTAAATATTTTTTATTATGTCATGCAATATTTTGGACGGAATTGCTTATAAGTAATTTGTGCTTATTCTTGATCAAAATTCTAGATCCGTCTCTGGACGTAAAACTTACATGGAAAATGTCTGAGCTATTTTAGAGAAGTTTCAAATTTATTTTCTGATTTGTTTATGAGTGTGTGATGTAAGCCTAAGTACAATGAATAAAAAAAACATATCTCCTGAATTTATATATGTACAGGGGACGAAGCCACAGTGTCAATGTGTGATGGTGGTGCCGTGGGAGTCCGAATCTGCTGTTATTTCGAGGAAATAACAAGTTCTTGTTATTCCACTCTGGACCGTCCGATTCGCACAGAACGGTTGGGATCGACATCTCTCTCCTCGGTCTCTCTCTTCGATCCGACAATTTATTTCGGATTCGATGGCTCAAATGAGAATAACAGAACTCTGTTATCCGGGTCGGAATAACAACGGATACCGATTCGGTGCCGTGGTGGGCAGTTGCCTTTTCGAGCAACACAAATTCAACAATAAATTCTAAACTTCTTGCACTTTGAAAACAGTTTACAAAATGTATTTGCAGTGCTAAATAATTGTATAGTTATGTTTTTCCTGAATCTTTTTTTCAAAATTACATTTATGTAACTGTGTTTTTTAAAAATAAAATTTGCAAAATATAAATATATGTCAAAATAATTAAAAAGTTAATCTTTGTAAAAAAAAAAAATTCTGTCCATTGCTATTCAATAATTTAAAATTTCATGATCTTGATTAGAGCATGATCCATTCCCCAATACACCATCTCCTCCCCACCTGTTGGAATAACCAAGACTAAGCACATGCATTCCACCTCTATTTGTCTAATTCTTTCACAAATTTAAAATTAGTGAATCTCGAAGCTAAAACTAACACATGCTACTCTCAACAACTTTTGTCGCTTTGGTTCAGTCATGGTGCCAAATTTTTTTTTTTTTTTTTTTTTTGGTACTTGCGTCTGCTACCAACCATGGTAACAATAACATATCCCAAACTCAGAGACTAATAGTGCAACTATAATTCGACAAGAATTTGATTTTTTTTTTTAAGAATACATATAATATGTCAATTACTGGTGGTTATCGGAAACAAAGAAAAAATAACCAGCGGACACCAAATAAGTTTTTTTAAAAGAAGCGGAGACTTTGTTTAGTTTCGAGTCTTATTCAAATTTTGATTTAAAATTTTTTAAAATTGAATTTTAAATCTGTGACCTTTCTTTAAAAGAACATTATTCTTAACAATTAGACCTAGACCTAGAGCTAGTTTTCCTGCTCGTCATAACAGGTTGTCCGTCCATCACAACAATTACCAATCTGTTGTAATAGATTGAAGATGAAAAGAGTTGAAGAAAGGATATTTCTACTATTTGAAAGAGCCATGCGTTATCATAATAATTTTCAGACCCGTCATAATAGGTTCCACACCCATCACAACGAGTTTCTATCCAGGAGGGCTCAAAAGTCAGTCAACCAAGCATTGAAGGCATTTTGGAAAAGGCACCAACCCGTTATAATGGAACCTGTAACGGGTTAGCTGATTTCTGTAATGCAAGCTGTGCAACCAAGATTTGAAGACTTCAAGATGTGTCCAACCTATATATACCTTGGGGATTTGAACAAGAAGGATAAAAAAAGCCCTCCCCAAGTTTCCGAGCATACAATTGAGCACCAGAAAGAGCACGATAGCATTCTCCTTCAGCATCCTCACCTAGAGAGTGATAGGATAGTCAAATTGTATAATTGTCGATTCGAGAATATTTAGTTGTTGTTTTAGTTTGGTGAACTATATTATATAGTCAAGTAGTTCATCGCCGTCATTTATTGTGTTGTCAATCAGACACATTTACCTTGTAGAATAGTGTAGCCTCTTGCATAGGTTTAGGAACCTAAGTTTGGTTGTCTTGTTAAGAAGAAATCAAAGATTTGTTTCGCAATTGTAAGAATACTTGTGATCTAGGGGAATCGGTCTCGAAAGTATTTTTGGATCCGGTGGTTACGTGGATGTAGGCTTAGTTTGTTTGTAGGCCGAACCACGTTACATAGCACGTTCTTGTGTTCTCTTGCTCTTTATTCTCTCTTTTAACTATCTTTGCACTTTATTGATTGATTTGCTCAATTGTTATTAGTACTTGCTTGATTGTAATTTTAGCTAGGTGATTAAGGTCCAAAAGTTTGAATTTTAATTGATAAAAACGCTTCCGCACTAACAATTGACCTTAAGACTTCATTCTAACAATTAGTATAAGAGCACAAATGTTCATACCTAGATAATTAACCAACTCTTGATAGTTCTTGGTCTTGTCTTGTGAAAAATGACACATTTGAAGTTTGTGAAAGAATTTCCAATTTTTGTGTAGGTAAGAATTTCTCTTTTTGAAAGAGATGTATGATAAATTGTCTTAGTCTACTTGAGCTTTGAAAAGTTGTAGAGGATGTTTGGACATCCAAGTATGAAATTGATGGCATTACCTTGACTAAAGAATTCAAAAACCTCAAATATTCAAATGACAATGACATGAACACTATACTTAGCTCAATTCGTGAGACTATTGCACTATCTCTTACTCATTCACAAATGCTAAAGAAATTTGAAATGCTTTAATACTTAGATATGAGGGTAACGAACACATGAAAAAAGACTCGTAAAGTTGGTTTAGCAACAAAATTAAAAAACATGAAGTTTGAGGAAAACAAGTCTTTTGAAAATCTCTATTTGAGACTAAAGTATCCTTGAGAAATGAATTTGTAGAAGTTGGTTCTAATATTAGTGATGAGGATTTTATAGGAAAACTTCTACGAATGGTGTCGAGAACATCGAGATGGATGACATTGTAAGCTCAATCGAGGCTTTACAAGCAAAAGGCCTTACCTACCAACTCGAGGAGGTGTATGCACAACTTTGCTTTCATGAGGAGAATCACAAGGAAGTGAAGTGCTCAACCTCTATCAAAACCTTGACCTTACCCGCACAATCTTCATAGAACATCACCTACAAGTTCGAATCAAGTGAAGATGTCTATCAAAACCTCTATCAAGTACTCTTGAAGGAAAAAAATATTCTCACCAAGCTTATTAACGAAGGAATATACTTTGAAAGAAAAGTGAATGAGGAGAGAATAGTCCAAGACAAGAAGGCGGTTTTCCTAACATGCAACAAAGAAGTCCACAACATCCAAAATTACTATGTCATATTTCCTCAAAAGAGAAAACCACAAGAATGACGTTTCAAGAGAACCAACAAGAAAGCAATGCAAGCTACTTGGTTAAGTGAATTCGAAGAGAGCGAAGATGAGGAAGAAGAAATTAACCTCGGGGAGGTGAACTAGAGAATAAGCTAGTCCTTGTTGTGAAGAGACAAATGGCTTGCATGGAGATAGCTCTTGAAGTCATAAAGGAGAAAGACACGCAGATTCGGAGACGATTCACATCATTAAGAGATTTACCCAAGCTAAAGATGATGCATATGCCAAAGAACAAGAAGAAGCCTCAAGGAGACTTGAGATGCCATCGTGCATTCTAAGGATAGACACCTCAAAGTTGATTGAGAAGTCCTTGAGTACACCAATTTCGAAAAAGATGGAGAAGCCAAGCCATTGACACTTCCAAAGATGGATGTACCAAAGTAAATTGAGAAGCCTTTAAGTCTTGCAAAAATAGATGCATGTGCACAAGTGAAGATAGCTCAATCAAAGACAAATACTACAAGTGCTCAAGATATGAAGGCTCCTAACTGAGCTAAAATAATAGAATTTGACCTTGCTAAATTTCATGATGAGTCTTGTGATGAGTCTTATGATTTGGATAAAGATCAATAGTATTTTAATGTGACTAAGCTTAAAGAGTTACTTGATGAGTCCAAAAAATCTATGGATGTTAAAAATGCTATTATTAATGATCTTAAATCTAAGATTGAATTGCTAGAAAATAAGATTAAAGATCTTGAGATTAAAGTCAATTTAGATTAAAAAAAAAAGAATTAAAAAAAACACATCTTTGGGCTTCTAAATTTGTTAAGTTTGTCAAGGAATCAAACCATGACACTAAATTTGACTATGACAAGATGTATATTGGTGAAGGTTTACATGATAAAATCAGACTTGGATTTATAAAAGAACAACCTTCTAAAATTGAAAAGCAACCTAAGACAAATGACAAACCTATTCAAACTAAAAATCACACCTATATGTATAACAAGAGATATACTAAGAAAACTTAGTTCATTAAACCAAATTCTAAAAAGGTGGTAAACAAATCTAGAGTTCGAAAATTATAGGATTACCAACCAACATAGAGCTCAATCACCAAATCTTTATGTTAAGAATATGTATGATAGATTCCATGAGCTACAAATAAAAATAAACTTGGAAATAGTTTCAAAGAAAAAAAAAGTTTAATTGTGCTTTCCAACCAAGATATAATCCTAGAAATGTGCAAAATGATTATAAGAATTTTAGTAGCAACTATCAAAGAAATAGATACAATAATATCTACCAATCAAACTATCATTCTAGAAACATAATAAGCAATTTGCATGATAATTATAGATTAAGGGTGATTTATTAGAGACCAATAAACAAAAATGACTACAACCATAGCAATATTAACTCCAAAACTATCTCTTGTTCATCTTGATTGAATTTTGGACATCAAGAACGTTTTTTCGTGTTAAGAATGATAATAGTATAGTTCCATTTGATGTGTCTAGCACAAGTGAAACTAAAATAATTGTCTAGAGAGTCACAAGACTCTACTAATTTGATTTTCTTTTGAGTATTATGTTGATGGAGAGTCATGTAGCAAAATGTATGATTTAATGTTCATTTGATTAAATCATATATTTTGTAAAACTTGTTTCATCTTTTTATTCATATCATAACTCATTCATGAGCATTTGCATAAGTCCAAAAATCCAATAGCCATGCAAGAACTAAGCACATAGCTAGATATTAGGCATCAATTTCTCAAAAGCCATGTAGAAAAAAAATATATAAAACTTGTGTACATTGACACTAAAAAATCAAATTGTGAATATCTTTACAAAAACTTTTGATACAAATCAACACATTGAATTGAAATTCAAATTAGGGATAACTAAAATTGCAAATTGACTTGATACTTGTATCTTGATTATATAATGTATACCATTTAGGGGAAGATTTTTTTTTTATCTTGACTTGATTTGAAATACATGGTACAATTTAGGGAGGGTAATTGAATTGAATTGAGCATTTCGCCATACTTTGCAAAAATATGGGATAAATGTGGTGTTGTGCATGATAATTATATGCACACACATATGTTTTGCAAATTGTTAAAAGTTAGAGTTTGTTTGATTAAACTCTTTTTTTTTTGACAATTTACAAAACAAAACAATATAACTTTGGATAATTGAGTTTTTGTGAGTTGCAGATTTATACAGGTACACTATGATGATGCAAATTCTCAAACATGCAGGCACAAGTCATGACAAACACGTTAATGTCAAGAGAAAGCACATTGGCAAAAACATAGGCTTGATAGAGCATTACCATAACGCATGGAGAACCCGTCACAACAGGTTCCCTTCCCGTCCTAATGAGTTTCCCACCCGTCACAACGGGTTACCAATTTGTTGTAACAGATCGAAGAGGAGAAGAGCTGAAGATAGGGAATTTCTACTATTTGGCAGAGCCATGCGTTACCATAACGCATCCTAGACCCATCACAACAGGTTTCTAACCCATCATAATGGATTCCCCACCCGTCATAAAGGGTTCATGTCCAAGAGGGCTCAGAAGTCAGCCAGCCAAGCATATAAGGACAATTCAAAAAATGCACCAACTCGTTACAACAAAATCTGTAATGAGTTAGCTGATTTCTGTAACGCAAGTTGTGAAGACCAAGATTTCAAGACTTCAACACGTGTCCAACCTATATATACTTTGGGGATTCGAACCAAAAGGATCAAGAAAGCTCTCCTCAAGTTTCCAAGCATACAATTGAGCACCACAAAGAGCACAATAGCCTTCTCCATCAGCATCCTCACCTAGAGAGTGATAAGATAACCAAATTATCTAATTCTCGATCCGAAAACACTTAGTTGTTGTTTTAGTTTGGTGAACTACATTGTGTAGTAAAGTAGTTCATCCACGTCCTTGATTGTGTTGTTAATCAGACACGTTTACCTTGTAGAGCGATATAGCCCCTTGCATAAGTATAGAAACCTAAGATTGGTTGTCTTGTTTAGAAAAAATCAAAGATAGATTCTGTAATTTTAAGAACACTTGTGATCTAGTGGAATCAGTCTCGGAAGATATTTTTGGATCCGGGGGTCTTGTTGATGTAAGCCTAGTTTATTTGTAGGTCGAATCATGTTACATAGCGTGTTCTTGTTTTCTCTTGCTCTCCCTTGATCTTTCTTGCTCTTTACTCTCTCTTTTTACTATCATTGCACTTTATTGATTGATTTGCTCAATTATTATTACTACTTGCTCGATTGTGATTTTAGCTTGGTGATTAAGGTCCAAAAGTTTGAATTGTAATTGATAAAAATGCTTTCGCACCAGCACTTGGTCTTAGAACCTCATTCTAACAATGCTAACCACAAAATAAAAATGTGCGACCTCACAAGCGAAGTTATTTTTGTGGAGTTATTTTCATGCTTAGTTCAACATGTGAACTCACAAGCAAAGTTATTTCCGTGGAGTTATTTTCATGCATAGTTCTACAGAAAAAGAGTATTTTGATGGTATTCCACGAAAAATGCTTTTTGTGAGGAGGGTATTTTCATGATTCAATTTTCGTGGTTATTTTACAAAAAAGATGTCTTTTCCATTCTTATTCTCACAAAACAATCATTTTTTTCCACGTTAATAACCAAAATTTTGATAGTGTCTGACATATGGTAAGTGAATAAATAAATAAATTATATGTAGAACAAGAACGAAGAACCTGTACACATGAAAAATATATGAAGAGTTGAGAAAATTGGAGTTGAATGATCCAGCTGCTTGGCCTGATGCGATATAGCGTAGAACTGCCTTGAGTTCACGATTGAGAAAGCGAAAGTATCGAGCTCGAGAAGGCAATTCTTGAGTTTTATTGTCAACGTCATGTTTGCAAAACAAAAGATCTCAACAAAAGCACCGATGATCCAATTCCAAAAAAATACGTAATGGATTAACACAAAGAAGAAACCCAAAGTTAATATATAAATAGCTGTAGTAAGTACAAGTTGATAGATGAGAGCTTATTACAAAGGAGAATGGAGGTATATATAGCATATTCCTAGTCGGAGGGCTATTAAGTGCAAATAATGAGACACAAGTACAAAATTAACTATCATATCCGATCGTTGTCTCGAACTAGCAAATACGGATCAATAATGATCTCTCATGAACTTTATCTTGTACCGAAGGCTTAATAGGTCCAATATAAAAATAGACCGTATTAGTATTAAAATCAAATTCTGAAAACATATATAGAATCATAATTTAAGATTGTAAGTTGATAATATACATTATATTTAATTGTTGTATGTCATATATTTTACTTATTTAAATGCTCTTAATAAAAAAATAAAATATTAGTAAATAACGAATACGAATAGACAGTAGAAATTTCAATATTTTTAAATATGAATTTCTTTTCGAATTTAGAAGATCATAAACAAATACATGTGAATTTTAGAGTATAATCCATCATGGTCTCGATACATTGAAAGATAGATGTTATACTAGATAGGTAAAGATAGTCCCGATATTTCTAGAAAAGCTATCTTTGGTTCTTATGTTTCACTACAGTCTACATATAGTATGGGTTATGGGTAATGGATAATGTTTCGCAGATATCACGTTTGATATCAATTTTATTATGCACATTAGTTGAGTTATAATGCAAATTATTTGAGTTATTATGCATGTTATATCATAACTATTTCAGTACAAAAAATAACATGTATAACTATTTCATTACAGAAAATAACATGCATAATAACTCAAATAATGTGCATGATAACTCAACTAAAGATACATAATAAAATCGACAACATGTATAACTATTTCATTACAAAAAATAACATGCATAATAACTCAAATAATGTGCATGATAACTCAACTAAAGGTGCATAATAAAATCGATATCAATAATTATTATCAAATATGATATGTACGTATCAGCTCCCATGAATAATTTACTTTCCATGAATATTTTACTTTTACGTATCAATAATTGTTATCAAATATGAGACATAATTTTTATTTTTCCATCTTCAAATTGACAGATGAAAAAAAAATCCGAAAAGAACCTTAGAGTTTGGCATATAACCTAACTGAAGATAAGTATTTGACCAGAGAACCGTACAAGATTGATAAATAGGTCGCACTAGCTCCTGGTCAGAACTCAGAACCAATTCAGTGCAATGAAAACAAGCAAAGGCTGACACGTTTATATTGGAAGCGGATTCTCTGCCGCGCAACGTAAACGAACGCTCAAGATTTTCTGCGTTGTAAGTTACGGACGGCTCAGATTTGATTTAGAGAAAATCTGATATTATAAAGTTTAACTTGCACGAATTTCGATTCAAATCAAAAATTGAAATTTATCGCGCAACACATACAGAATTTGTGCTGCGCGCGGTAGAAGATCTCATTCCGTTTATATTGGCTCTTGACCCAAATGGTTGGCAGTTCCCAATTAAAATTGAAAACAAAGAGTTGTCATTTGACCCCCTATCGTCCGGAAATGTTTTTTTTTTCCGCTGCATTAATTTATATCAAAATTTGACTGATAATAACATATTCATGTTTGTGTTTAGCATGTTACTGGATTTTATCTTTTTACAGAGGTTACATGCAATAAATTACTATAATTTTGATGAAGACGTTGTCATCACTAATAATTAAATTGGAAATTCTGCATTTACTCAGACTTTAATTCAGAACACAATTAATTAGCGAGTGCTTTAAATATACTCTTTTTTTCTTTTTTGAATGATGCTTTGAATATACTCACCTGCCAATCAGTGCTTTGTTTAAAGAGAGAGCTCCAATTCACAATCATTGAAACTTTCACTTAGGTTGCTCTGATTTGAAGGATTTTGCTGTTCCCCAAGGGTAAAAGTGAATGAGAAGCAAAACTAATTCTTTTTTGAATTTTTGTTGCTCTAAACTGAGAAGTTGAATGACAGTGTGTATACAATTTGAACAGATTTTTTTTTTTCCTCTTTGTAATCAGAGAAGTTTGCGAGAAAATTGTTATCGTCATCTCGTTTTTAGTATAATACTTTTCTCATTTAAATTGTAGTCTTGTAGAATTTTTTCAATAGAAGGCTTTAAAAAAAAAATACAGCAATGTTGGTGCTTTTCTTTGAAAGAAAAAGTGAAAAACTCAAGCGGTCCTTACCACATCATACAATAAATATAATAATCATGTCAGTTCCCTGAAATAAATGTTTTTGTGTTAATAGAATAAAACATCTGCAATTTGCATCCCACCTTGTTATTATATTCTAGTTAATAGCAAGGCCATTATCAATATTATATAACATAGCATAAATATATGTCATATCTGACCAACACCTAGCGAACAGTTGTTGTCATAGAAATGGGAGCCCTCTTATGATCTTATCATAATTTGGAATTTTATAGTTAGATTAAATGTCAGTATCAATTAAATTGGAATTTCTGAAGATATTACCAAAATATAACTGATCATAAAGAAAGAGAAATGTTTGTTTTACTTCTTTTCTATTTAAATGGAGGAACGAATACGGCAAGAAGGTTGGTTAAGTAGCTTTACTTGTCATTTAATTGATGATCTGATTAGTGTATGAACTGGTAAAATTCAGACCACCGAAAATAAAATAAAATAAAGATTTTGATCAATATTTTAGGTTTAAAGAAACTATAAATTTGGGAATAAATTTGTATTTAGGTAGTTTTCATAATATTTTTGTGGTATCTGGCATAATCAGTACCTAACTTTGTAATTATAAAAGCACAAAATCAGGGATTGAGATCCCCTACTTTTATTCTTTAATTTGAACCATTAATTTATAAAAACACAAAATTTCATCTGTGTCAATCCGTCCGTTCTTTTTTAATCCGATAATTCATAAATGAATAATAGAACTCTCTTTTTTCTCAAAATAAAAGCATTCGGACCCCAAAATCAGGGGCACTGATCTTCTGCCGCGCAACAGGTACGAACCGATCAGATTTCCTGCGCTGTAGGCTACGGACGACTCAGATTTGATTCAGAAAATTTGATATTATAAAATTTAACTTGCACGAATCTCGATGCAAATTAAAAATTGAAATTTGTTGCACAGCACGCATAGTGTTTTTGTTAACCGTTAGAAGATCTCAATCCCAAAATCAGTGGGCTCAAAATGTCAGTGTGCGGCCCAGTAGGCCCGGTGTATGCATTCAATACCACATGCAAACAAAGATATGCGGCACATGATAATGCACCTAATACCTAGCCCCTCCACTTCCTTTCTCTTTCTCTCTCTCTCTTGCCACCTTTTTTTTTTCCCTCCTTGCTCTCTTCTCAGAGATCAAAATCTCTTCAAATACGAAAATATACACTTGTTAGTTACACTCCCACATTTAGTTCCATCTTTCTTTCTCTCTGAATGGAAGCAAGCTTTCAAAAGCTTTATAGATTTTTCCCTTTATGAGAATCTAACCAACAAGTACTTTGAAAATCTTCTTCTCCCTATTATCCCAAGCAAAGAAGTGCATTGTATCTCTTTGAAAACTGAGAACTTCTCAAAGAGAAGAAGTATTGCATCTCCATCAAGAGCCTGTCTCTGAAACAGAGCAGAAACGAAAGATGCAACCTTTCTCTCTCAAGTCTCTTGTTCTCCTCCTCTCTCTCTTTCCATTACTCTTCTCTCTGACCTCTGCTCAGTACCAAACCCTCTCACCTTCCCAAACCAAGCTTCTCATCAGACTGTACCACATTCTCCAATCGCCTCCCGCTTTATCTCCTCTAAACACAAGTACAAATTTTTGCTACCTTCCCCAGTCACCCAATCTCACAATCACTTGCTCAAACAACCAGATTACAGAGCTAATTGTAGTAGGAGATCGACCCTTCTCCCCCAATCGGCACAATGCGCTCTCTGCCTCCTTCTCCAGTGATGCTTTTTTCACCACTCTTGTAAGGTTGTCGAGCTTAGAGGTACTGTCTCTGGTTTCTCTTGGCATGTGGGGCCCACTCTCTTCAAAAGTTGATCGGCTTAATTCGCTCCGCGTGCTCAATTTGAGCTCGAATTACATATTCGATGAACTGCCCCAAGAGATTTCTAATATGACAAGTCTCCAAAGCCTGGTTTTGAGTAGGAATGACATAAATGGAACATTCCCAAATCTCAAGCCCTTAACGGGTCTTACTGAATTGGATTTGAGTTTCAACCACCTCGGACCCGATTTCTCCTCCCTCAACAGTGGCATTTTGAGGTTGGTACTGAAAGACAATTCTTTCACAAAAATCCCACAAAATCTTGCAAATTCTCTAGGCATGGTTCAAGAGCTGGATTTATCTTATAATCAATTATCAGGTTGGGTTCCAAGCTCCTTATTTTCACTACCATCGATCCAATACCTCGATTTATCACACAATAAGCTTACAGGACAGCTACCCAAAACTCTCAAATGTGGTGCCTCTATTTCTTTTGTTGACATATCAAATAACATGTTAAGTGGAACTCTTCCTTCTTGCATGGTTTCGAACTCTTCAAATCGGGTTGTGGCTTTTTCATGGAATTGTTTGAATTCAGTCGATTTGAAGTACCAACATCCGAATTCATACTGCTACGAAGGTGCATTGGCTGCAGTATTACCACCACCTAATGATGTCTCCACTTCTAATAAGAGTAACACAAGCCTCATTGTTGGTATAGTTGGAGGGGTTATGGGTGGTGTGGCCATAATTGCATTTTTAACATGGATTGTTCTGAAAAGGGCAAAAAAGCAGCGTCATATTGAAGGTGGACATGTGTTCAAGGCAAAAGAGGGGGAAATTTTGGCTAAAATTTTTTCTAGAACTCCAGTTGAGAAAAGTAAGATTATTTAACTTCACAAATTTGAATTACTTTCTTTGTCTTTTTAACATTTTATATTGAAAACTAGGAGCATCCTTAGGCTTAAATTTTTTATTTACTTTTTTGCAAAGATTTAATCAATTGCATTAGTCTTCTTGGTCTTGTGGTAATTATGGTGGTAAAGAGTCAGGAATTAAAATCCGCTGCCATAGTTTTCTATGACAGCTGGTGCCATACATTTTCTATGAGAGAGTGACATTAGGTCCCACTAAAAGATATATAAAAAGCGAGGACTCAAATGTCTCCAGCTTTTTTGTGCCTCTATATGTCTTCAGATCTTGATCATTCATCAAGAAATAAAAAGTGAAGTTGAGAATAAAGTGAAAGTGATGAGTGATTAATATTTTAGAGATGTGATGGAGGACAAAAAAAATTAGAGGCAGCTGAGCCCTCCTCGTAAAAGACAAGTCCCCCTAAATTAAACTCTGGCCAGTCTAACTGTCCAAGTTTGATCCAACGTTTGAAAATATATGACAGCGGTCTGCGATAGTTAAACTATAGCAGTCGATTCGAATCCATGAGTGAGATTGCTTTGTAATATTTTTTTTGGGAGTGTCATGCCTAATTAAATTAAGTATTTCATAAAATAAGATATGATGATTCAACTATAGAAAAGAGACCCTTATGAACTTACAACTTTTGTTTGAGAGAGAAAATAGAAAGCCAGCTTTTTGGGCATTGCAGGTTGTTAGCTCAGAGCATCACTTTTTATGTATAATGCATGAATTTCAAAAATGTTTTTTATTAATTTAGGACATGCCAATCAAGCAGCACGCTTAGGTGCAATGGAGGTCTCCCCGTATCGTATTTTTAAAATTGAAGAGATTGAAGAAGCGACAAATAACTTTGACCGCTCAAATTTGATCAAAGATAGTGCTCAAGGACAGGTTTGTAGCTTTAACTTTGTGCTTTTTCCTCCTATTTTACTAAAGTATCCCATGAAAGATGCACATGCAGCCACTGCTAATTGGAAGTTGCTCTCTGATGACGTATATACTGAAAATTTGAGATTAAATGTAAGAAACAGGTAAAATGAAAAGAAATGCGTTCTAACTTATTAAGCACTCATGTCCACTAATAAAAAAAATCTATTCAAATAAAAAAAGAGGAAGAGGAAGACTTTGTACATAGATTTAGTAACTCTGAAGTTGACTTCTCTTCTTTTCAAAGTAGAACTTTGAAATAGAAGCCACTGACTTTTTTGAAACGGGCACAAGATCTACTTTTATTGGTATTTTATTTCATACCTTTTGTTTATTAGTTCAATCAACATCATTTCTTGCATTACATGTTGCTCCATGGTCCATGATTCTTGGGATCTACTTTAAGGCATTCAAACTCAACCCTCTTACCTCAAAATTATAAAGAAAATGGACATGCTTTGTGGACTTACCTAGGAAGGATTGTCGCCAAAAGTTAAAATCACAAGGAATAAAAATGAAGATCCCGACATACTAGTGCCTTCCAAAATGTGACAATAAGTTCCTGAACTTGACAACGTGTCTTTGAATGGGTAGTATCTTGTGGATGTTTAGAAAGCTCGCAAGTAACCTAACCTCACATGTCACCTAAGTTGCGTGATAGGGAGAGCATCGTATCGTATCATATTGTATCTGATACTGTACGGATACAATGATATGGCAAATTTAAAAGTCTTAGGATACACAAGATATTACATAATGCACCTTTTTAAAGTTCCTGTTCATGAGAAAAGTACTTTTTTAGAAAATTGTCATATGAATACTAAATAGAATATTTACACATGAAAATACATAAAGAAATCTAACAAAATTTGTAATTTAAACAAAACTATTTCCACTTAATATTTGTGTCTGTACAAAGCGAACCGCTGGGCAAAGAAATAAAGAAAAATAAATTATCAACATTCACAAGGAACAAAGAAGAAAATTTGAACTTTATATACACCAGGGTTCAGTCAACATACAAACCAAGGCCTAACTCTGTGCAAAGCATCATCCTGGTAAAAGAAGGGCCATTCTAGGGAGGGCACAACCATGATATTT
>CAXKVX010004373.1:0-28312 GCA_964058865.1 Eleocharis quinqueflora
TTTGTAGAGTGTTCATGAAATGTTACCACTCACAAATGAATTATTATGATTAGAAACACTTTTTAGTACGATATGATGCTTTGTGGTGTTTTCTTTAATGGTTACCACCCATAAATGAAGTATTCAAATAAGAAACATTTCTCGTAGTAGGATAAGATGCTTTGTGATGTTTTATTTCATGTTTACCACCCAGCAATTAAGTACATTGATCGGAATCATTCATAAATGAAGTACTCGGACATGAAACACTTAGAGTGGTATTTATGCTTGTTCGTTGTCCTTTAATGAATGGTTACAACACTTAAATGAAGTACTCGGAGAAGAAACTCTTCTCGTTGTAAGATATGATGCGTTGTGGAGTTTTCTTGAAAGGTTACCACACATAAATGAAGTGCTATGATCAGAAACACTTCTTAGTAGGATATTATCCTTTGTGGTGTTTTCTTTAATGTTTACTACCCATAAATGAAGTACTCATATAATAAACACTTGTCGGAGTAGGGTAAGATGCTTTGTGATGTTTTATTTTATGCTTACCACCCATCAATTAATTACATTGACCGAAATCACTCCTAATTTAAGTACTCGGACATCAAACACTTAGTGTGGTATTGATGCTTCTTCGTTGTGTTTTAATGAATTGTTACAACACTTAAATGAAGTACTCGGAGAAGAAACTCTTCTCGTGGTAATATTTGATGGTTTGTAGAGTGTTTTTGAAATGTTACCACTCACAAATGAATTATTATGATTAGAAACACTTTTTAGTACGATATGATGCTTTGTGGTGTTTTCTTTAATGGTTACCACCCATAAATGAAGTATTCAGATAAGAAACACTTCTCGTAGTAGGATAAGATGCTTTGTGATGTTTTATTTCATGTTTACCACCCAGCAATTAAGTACATTGATCGCAATCATTCATAAATGAAGTACTCGGACATGAAACACTTAAAGTGGTATTTATGCTTGTTCGTTGTCCTTTAATGAATGGTTAAAACACTTAAATGAAATACTCGGAGAAGAAACTCTTCTCGTGGAAAGATATGATGCGTTGTGGAGTTTTCTTGAAAGGTTACCACACATAAATGAAGTGCTACAATCAGAAACACTTCTTAGTAGAATATGATCCTTTGTGGTGTTTTCTTTAATGTTTACTACCCATAAATGAAGTACTCACATAATAAACACTTGTCGGAGTAGGGTAAGATGCTTTGTGATGTTTTATTTAATGCTTACCACCCATCAATTAAGTACATTGATCGAAATCACTCCTAATTTAAGTATTCGGACATGAAACACTTAGTGTGGCCTTTATGCTACTTCGTTGTGTTTTAATGAATGGTTACAACACTTAAATGAAGTACTCGGAGAAGAAACTCTTCTCGTGGTAATATTTGATGCTTTGTAGAGTGTTCTTGAAATGTTACCACTCACAAATGAATTATTATGATTAGAAACACTTTTTAGTACGATATGATGCTTTGTGGTGTTTTCTTTAATGGTTACCACCCATAAATGAAGTATTCAGATAAGAAACACTTCTCGTAGTAGGATAAGATGCTTTGTGATGTTTTATTTCATGTTTCCCACCCAGCAATTAAGTACATTGATCGCAATCATTCATAAATGAAGTACTCGGACATGAAACACTTAAAGTGGTATTTATGCTTGTTCGTTGTCCTTTAATGAATGGTTAAAACACTTAAATGAAATACTCGGAGAAGAAACTCTTCTCGTGGAAAGATATGATGCGTTGTGGAGTTTTCTTGAAAGGTTACCACACATAAATGAAGTGCTACAATCAGAAACACTTCTTAGTAGAATATGATCCTTTGTGGTGTTTTCTTTAATGTTTACTACCCATAAATGAAGTACTCACATAATAAACACTTGTCGGAGTAGGGTAAGATGCTTTGTGATGTTTTATTTAAAGCTTACCACCCATCAATTAAGTACATTGATCGAAATCACTCCTAATTTAAGTATTCGGACATGAAACACTTAGTGTGGCCTTTATGCTACTTCGTTGTGTTTTAATGAATGGTTACAACACTTAAATGAAGTACTCGGAGAAGAAACTCTTCTCGTGGTAATATTTGACGCTTTGTAGAGTGTTCTTGAAATGTTACCACTCACAAATGAATTATTATGATTAGAAACACTTTTTAGTACGATATGATGCTTTGTGGTGTTTTCTTTTATGGTTACCACCCATAAATGAAGTATTCAGATAAGAAACACTTCTCGTAGTAGGATAAGATGCTTTGTGATGTTTTATTTCATGTTTACCACCCAGCAATTAAGTACATTGATCGCAATCATTCATAAATGAAGTACTCGGACATGAAACACTTAAAGTGGTATTTATGCTTGTTCGTTGTCCTTTAATGAATGGTTAAAACACTTAAATGAAATACTCGGAGAAGAAACTCTTCTCGTGGAAAGATATGATGCGTTGTGGAGTTTTCTTGAAAGGTTACCACACATAAATGAAATGCTATGATCAGAAACACTTCTTAGTAGGATATGATCCTTTGTGGTGTTTTCGTTAATGTTTACTACCCATAAATGAAGTACTCATATAATAAACACTTGTCGGAGTAGGGTAAGATGCTTTGTGATGTTTTATTTAATGCTTACCACCCATCAATTAAGTACATTGATCGAAATCACTCCTAAATTAAGTACTCGAACATGAAACACTTAGAGTGGTATTTATGCTTGTTCGTTGTCCTTTAATGAATGGTTACAACACTTAAATGAAGTACTCGGAGAAGAAACTCTTCTCGTTGTAAGATATGATGCGTTGTGGAGTTTTCTTGAAATGTTACCACACATAAATGAAGTGCTGTGATCAGAAACACTTCTTAGTAGGATATGATCCTTTGTGGTGTTTTCTTTAATGTTTACTACCCATAAATGAAGTACTCATATAATAAACACTTGTCGGAGTAGGGTAAGATGCTTTGTGATGTTTTATTTTATGCTTACCACCTATCAATTAATTACATTGACCGAAATCACTCCTAAATTAAGTACTCGGACATCAAACACTTAGTGTGGTATTGATGCTTCTTCGTTGTGTTTTAATGAATTGTTACAACACTTAAATGAAGTACTCGGAGAAGAAACTCTTCTCGTGGTAATATTTGATGGTTTGTAGAGTGTTCATGAAATGTTACCACTCACAAATGAATTATTATGATTAGAAACACTTTTTAGTACGATATGATGCTTTGTGGTGTTTTCTTTAATGGTTACCACCCATAAATGAAGTATTCAGAAAAGAAACACTTTTCGTAGTAGGATAAGATGCTTTGTGATGTTTTATTTCATGTTTACCACCCAACAATTAAGTACATTGATCGGAATCATTCATAAATGTAGTACTCGGACATGAAACACTTAGAGTGGTATTTATGCTTGTTCGTTGTCCTTTAATGAATGGTTAAAACACTTAAATGAAGTACTCGGAGAAGAAACTCTTCTCGTTGTAAGATATGATGCGTTGTGGAGTTTTCTTGAAAGGTTACCACACATAAATGAAGTGCTATGATCAGAAACACTTCTTAGTAGGATATTATCCTTTGTGGTGTTTTCTTTAATGTTTACTACCCATAAATGAAGTACTCATATAATAAACACTTGTCGGAGTAGGGTAAGATGCTTTGTGATGTTTTATTTTATGCTTACCACCCATCAATTAATTACATTGACCGAAATCACTCCTAATTTAAGTACTCGGACATCAAACACTTAGTGTGGTATTGATGCTTCTTCGTTGTGTTTTAATGAATTGTTACAACACTTAAATGAAGTACTCGGAGAAGAAACTCTTCTCGTGGTAATATTTGATGGTTTGTAGAGTGTTTTTGAAATGTTACCACTCACAAATGAATTATTATGATTAGAAACACTTTTTAGTACGATATGATGCTTTGTGGTGTTTTCTTTAATGGTTACCACCCATAAATGAAGTATTCAGAAAAGAAACACTTTTCGTAGTAGGATAAGATGCTTTGTGATGTTTTATTTCATGTTTACCACCCAACAATTAAGTACATTGATCGGAATCATTCATAAATGTAGTACTCGGACATGAAACACTTAGAGTGGTATTTATGCTTGTTCGTTGTCCTTTAATGAATGGTTAAAACACTTAAATGAAGTACTCGGAGAAGAAACTCTTCTCGTGGTAAGATATGATGCGTTCTGGAGTTTTCTTGAAAGGTTACCACACATAAATGAAGTGCTACAATCAGAAACACTTCTTAGTAGAATATGATCCTTTGTGGTGTTTTCTTTAATGTTTACTACCCATAAATGAAGTACTCACATAATAAACACTTGTCGGAGTAGGGTAAGATGCTTTGTGATGTTTTATTTAAAGCTTACCACCCATCAATTAAGTACATTGATCGAAATCACTCCTAATTTAAGTATTCGGACATGAAACACTTAGTGTGGCCTTTATGCTACTTCGTTGTGTTTTAATGAATGGTTACAACACTTAAATGAAGTACTCGGAGAAGAAACTCTTCTCGTGGTAATATTTGATGCTTTGTAGAGTGTTCTTGAAATGTTACCACACACAAATAAATTATTATGATTAGAAACACTTCTTAGTAGAATATGATGCTTTGTGATGTTTTATTTAAAGCTTACCACCCATCAATTAAGTACATCAATTAAGTACTCGGACATAAATGAATTATTATGATTAGAAACACTTTTTAGTACGATATGATGCTTTGTGGTGTTTTCTTTAATGGTTACCACCCATAAATGAAGTATTCAGATAAGAAACACTTTTCGTAGTAGGATAAGATGCTTTGTGATGTTTTATTTCATGTTTACCACCCAGCAATTAAGTACATTGATCGGAATCATTCATAAATGAAGTACACGGACATGAAACACTTAGAGTGGTATTTATGCTTGTTCGTTGTCCTTTAATGAATGGTTACAACACTTAAATGAAGTACTCGGAGAAGAAACTCTTCTCGTGGTAAGATATGATGCGTTGTGGAGTTTTCTTGAAAGGTTACCACACATAAATGAAGTCCTATCATCAGAAACACTTCTTAGTATAATATGATCCTTTGTGGTGTTTTCTTTAATGTTTACTACCCATAAATGAAGTACTCATATAATAAACACTTGTCGGAATAGGGTAAGATGCTTTGTGATGTTTTATTTAATGCCTACCACCCATAAATTAAGTACATCGAAATCACTCCTAAATTAAGTACTCGGACATGAAACACTTAGAGTGGTATTTATGCTTGTTCGTTGTCCTTTAATGAATGGTTACAACACTTAAATGAAGTACTCGGAGAAGAAACTCTTCTCGTGGTAAGATATGATGCGTTGTGGAGTTTTCTTGAAAGGTTACCACACATAAATGAAGTGCTATAATCAGAAACACTTCTTAGTATAATATGATCCTTTGTGGTGTTTTCTTTAATGTTTACTACCCATAAATGAAGTACTCACATAATAAACACTTGTCGGAGTAGGGTAAGATGCTTTGTGATGTTTTATTTAAAGCTTACCACCAATCAATTAAGTACATTGATCAAAATCACTCCTAAATTAAGTACTCGGACATCAAACACTTAGTGTGGTATTTATGCTTCTTCGTTGTGTTTTAATGAATGTTTACAACACTTAAATGAAGTACTCGGAGAAGAAACTCTTCTCGTGGTAATATTTGATGCTTTGTAGAGTGTTCTTGAAATGTTACCACTCACAAATAAATTATTATGATTAGAAACACTTCTTAGTAGGATATGATGCTTTGTGGTGTTTTCTTTAATGGTTACCACCCATAGATGAAGTATTCAGATAAGAAATACTTCTCCTAGTAGGATAAGATGATTTGTGATGTTTTATTTAATGGTTACCACCCATCAATTAAGTGCATTGATCGGAATCACTAATAAATTATGTACTCTGATATGAAACACTTAGAGTGCTATTTATGCTTATTTGTTGTGTTTTAATGAATGGTTACAACACTTAAATGAAATACTCGGAGAAGAAACACTTCTCGTGGTAAGATATGATGCGTTGTGGAGTTTTCTTGAAAGGTTACCAAACATAAATGAAGTGCTATGATCAGAAACACTTCTTAGTAGGATATGATCCTTTGTGGTGTTTTCTTTAATGTTTACTACCCATTAATGAAGTACTCATATAATAAACACTTCTCGGAGTAGGGTAAGATGCTTTGTGATGTTTTCTTTAATGGTTGCCACCCATAAATGAAGTATTCAGATAAGAAACACTTAACGTAGTAGGATAAGATGCTTTGTGATGTTTTATTTCATGTTTACCACCCAGCAATTAAGTACATTGATCGGAACCATTCATAAATGAAGAACTCGGACATGAAACACTTAGAGTGGTATTTATGTTTGTTCGTTGTCCTTTAATGAATGGTTACAACACTTAAATGAAGTACTCGGAGAAGAAACTCTTCTCGTTGTAAGATATGATGCGTTGTGGAGTTTTCTTGAAAGGTTACCACTCATAAATGAAGTGCTATGATCAGAAACACTTCTTAGTAGGATATGATCCTTTGTGGTGTTTTCTTTAATGTTTACTACCCATAATTGAAGTACTCACATAATAAACACTTGTCGGAGTAGGGTAAGATGCTTTGTGATGTTTTATTTAAAGCTTACCACCCATCAATTAAGTACATTGATCGAAATCACTCCTAAATTAAGTACTCGGACATCAAACACTTAGTGTGGTATTTATGCTTCTTCGTTGTGTTTTAATGAATGGTTACAACACTTAAATGAAGTACTCGGAGAAGAAACTCTTCTCGTGGTAATATTTGTTTGTTTGTAGAGTGTTCATGAAATGTTACCACTCACAAATGAATTATTATGATTAGAAACACTTTTTAGTACGATATGATGCTTTGTGGTGTTTTCTTTAATGGTTACCACCCATAAATGAAGTATTCAAATAAGAAACACTTCTCGTAGTAGGATAAGATGCTTTGTGATGTTTTATTTCATGTTTACCACCCAGCAATTAAGTACATTGATCGGAATCATTCATAAATGAAGTACTCGGACATGAAACACTTAGAGTGGTATTTATGCTTGTTCGTTGTCCTTTAATGAATGGTTACAACACTTAAATGAAGTACTCGGAGAAGAAACTCTTCTCGTTGTAAGATATGATGCGTTGTGGAGTTTTCTTGAAAGGTTACCACACATAAATGAAGTGCTATGATCAGAAACACTTCTTAGTAGGATATTATCCTTTGTGGTGTTTTCTTTAATGTTTACTACCCATAAATGAAGTACTCATATAATAAACACTTGTCGGAGTAGGGTAAGATGCTTTGTGATGTTTTATTTTATGCTTACCACCCATCAATTAATTACATTGACCGAAATCACTCCTAATTTAAGTACTCGGACATCAAACACTTAGTGTGGTATTGATGCTTCTTCGTTGTGTTTTAATGAATTGTTACAACACTTAAATGAAGTACTCCGAGAAGAAACTCTTCTCGTGGTAATATTTGATGGTTTGTAGAGTGTTTTTGAAATGTTACCACTCACAAATGAATTATTATGATTAGAAACACTTTTTAGTACGATATGATGCTTTGTGGTGTTTTCTTTAATGGTTACCACCCATAAATGAAGTATTCAGAAAAGAAACACTTTTCGTAGTAGGATAAGATGCTTTGTGATGTTTTATTTCATGTTTACCACCCAACAATTAAGTACATTGATCGGAATCATTCATAAATGTAGTACTCGGACATGAAACACTTAGAGTGGTATTTATGCTTGTTCGTTGTTCTTTAATGAATGGTTAAAACACTTAAATGAAGTACTCGGAGAAGAAACTCTTCTCGTGGTAAGATATGATGCGTTCTGGAGTTTTCTTGAAAGGTTACCACACATAAATGAAGTGCTACAATCAGAAACACTTCTTAGTAGAATATGATCCTTTGTGGTGTTTTCTTTAATGTTTACTACCCATAAATGAAGTACTCACATAATAAACACTTGTCGGAGTAGGGTAAGATGCTTTGTGATGTTTTATTTAAAGCTTACCACCCATCAATTAAGTACATTGATCGAAATCACTCCTAATTTAAGTATTCGGACATGAAACACTTAGTGTGGCCTTTATGCTACTTCGTTGTGTTTTAATGAATGGTTACAACACTTAAATGAAGTACTCGGAGAAGAAACTCTTCTCGTGGTAATATTTGATGCTTTGTAGAGTGTTCTTGAAATGTTACCACACACAAATAAATTATTATGATTAGAAACACTTCTTAGTAGAATATGATGCTTTGTGATGTTTTATTTAAAGCTTACCACCCATCAATTAAGTACATCAATTAAGTACTCGGACATAAATGAATTATTATGATTAGAAACACTTTTTAGTACGATATGATGCTTTGTGGTGTTTTCTTTAATGGTTACCACCCATAAATGAAGTATTCAGATAAGAAACACTTTTCGTAGTAGGATAAGATGCTTTGTGATGTTTTATTTCATGTTTACCACCCAGCAATTAAGTACATTGATCGGAATCATTCATAAATGAAGTACACGGACATGAAACACTTAGAGTGGTATTTATGCTTGTTCGTTGTCCTTTAATGAATGGTTACAACACTTAAATGAAGTACTCGGAGAAGAAACTCTTCTCGTGGTAAGATATGATGCGTTGTGGAGTTTTCTTGAAAGGTTACCACACATAAATGAAGTGCTATAATCAGAAACACTTCTTAGTAGAATATGATCATTTGTGGTGTTTTCTTTAATGTTTACTACCCATAAATGAAGTACTCACATAATAAACACTTGTCGGAGTAGGGTAAGATGCTTTGTGATGTTTTATTTAAAGCTTACCACCCATCAATTAAGTACATTGATCGAAATCACTCCTAAATTAAGTACTCGAACATGAAACACTTAGAGTGGTATTTATGCTTGTTCGTTGTCCTTTAATGAATGGTTACAACACTTAAATGAAGTACTCGGAGAAGAAACTCTTCTCGTTGTAAGATTGCATTGTGGAGTTTTCTTGAAATGTTACAACACATAAATGAAGTGCTATGATCAGAAACACTTCTTAGTAGGATATGATCCTTTGTGGTGTTTTCTTTAATGTTTACTACCCATAAATGAAGTACTCATATAATAAACACTTGTCGGAGTAGGGTAAGATGCTTTGTGATGTTTTATTTAATGCTTACCACCCATCAATTAAGTACATTGATCGAAATCACTCCTAAATTAAGTACTCGGACATCAAACACTTAGTGTGGTATTTATGCTTGTTCGTTGTCCTTTAATGAATGGTTAAAACACTTAAATGAAGCACTCGGAGACGAAACTCTTCTCGTGGTAAGATATGATGCGTTGTGGAGTTCTCTTGAAAGGTTACCACACATAAATGAAGTGCTAAAATCAGAAACACTTCTTAGTAGAATATGATCCTTTGTGGTGTTTTCTTTAATGTTTACTACCCATAAATGAAGTACTCACATAATAAACACTTGTCGGAGTAGGGTAAGATGCTTTGTGATGTTTTATTTAAAGCTTACCACCCATCAATTAAGTACATTGATCGAAATCACTCCTAAATTAAGTACTCGAACATGAAACACTTAGAGTGGTATTTATGCTTGTTCGTTGTCCTTTAATGAATGATTACAACACTTAAATGAAGTACTCGGAGAAGAAACTCTTCTCGTTGTAAGATATGATGCGTTGTGGAGTTTTCTTGAAAGGTTACCACACATAAATGAAGTGCTATGATCAGAAACACTTCTTAGTAGGATATGATCCTTTGTGGTGTTTTCTTTAATGTTTACTACCCATTAATGAAGTACTCATATAATAAACACTTCTCGGAGTAGGGTAAGATGCTTTGTGATGTTTTCTTTAATGGTTACCACCCATAAATGAAGTATTCAGATAAGAAACACATTTCGTAGTAGGATAAGATGCTTTGTGATGTTTTATTTAATGGTTACCACCCTTCAATTAAGTGCATTGATCGGAATCACTAATAAATTATGTACTCTGATATGAAACACTTAGAGTGGTATTTATGCTTCTTTGTTGTGTTTTAATGAATGGTTACAACACTTAAATGAAGTACTCGGAGAAGAAACTCTTCTCGTGGTAAGATATGATGCGTTGTGGAGTTTTCTTTAAAGGTTACCACACATAAATGAAGTACTATGATCAGAAACACTTCTTAGTAGGATATGATCATTTGTGATGTTTTCTTTAATGTTTACTACCCATTAATGAAGTACTCATATAATAAACACTTCTCGGAGTAGGGTAAGATGCTTTGTGATGTTTTATTTAATGCTTAACACCCATCAATTAAGTACATTGATCGAAATCACTCCTAAATTAAGTACTCGGACATTAAACACTTAGTGTGGCATTTATGCTTCTTCGTTGTGTTTTAATGAATTGTTACAACACTTAAATGAAGTACTCGGGGATGAAACTCTTCTCGTGGTAATATTTGATGCTTTGTAAAGTGTTCTTGAAATGTTACCACTCACAAATGAATTATTATGATTAGAAACACTTTTTAGTACGATATGATGCTTTGTGGTGTTTTCTTTAATGGTTACAACCCATAAATGAAGTATTCAGATAAGAAACACTTCTCGTAGTAGGATAAGATGCTTTGTGATGTTTTATTTCATGTTTACCACCAAGCAATTAAGTACATTGGTCGAAATCCTTCATAAATGAAGTACTCGGACATGAAACACTTAGAGTGGTATTTATGCTACTTCGTTGTGTTTTAATGAATGGTTACAACACTTAAATGAAGTACTCGGAGAAGAAACTCTTCTCGTGGAAAGATATGATGCGTTGTGGAGTTTCCTTGAAAGGTAACACACATAAATGAAGTGCTATGATCAGAAACACTTCTTAGTAGGATATGATCCTTTGTGGTGTTTTCTTTAATGTTTACTACCCATAAATGAAGTACTCACATAATAAACACTTGTCGGAGTAGGGTAAGATGCTTTGTGATGTATTATTTAATGCTTACCACCCATCAATTAAGTACATTGATCGAAATCACTCCTAAATTAAGTACTCGGACATGAAACACTTAGTGTGGCATTTATGCTTCTTCGTTGTTTTTTAATGAATGGTTACCACACTTAAATGAAGTACTCGGAGAAGAAACTCTTCTCGTGGTAATATTTGATGCTTTGTAGAGTGTTCTTGAAATGTTACCACTCACAAATTAATTATTATGATTAGAAACATTTTTTAGTACGATATGATGCTTTGTAGTGTTTTCTTTATTGGTTACCACCCATAAATGAAGTATTCAAATAAGAAACACTTGTCGGAGTACGATAAGATGCTTTGTGATGTTTTATTTCATGTTTACCAACCAGCAATTAAGTACATTTATCGGAATCATTCATAAATGAAGTACTCGGACATGAAACACTTAGAGTGGTATTTATGCTTATTCGTTGTCCTTTAATGAATGGTAACAACACTTAAATGAATTACTCGGAGAAGAAACTCTTGTCGTGGTAAGATATGATGCGTTGTGGGGTTTTCTTGAAAGGTTACCACACATAAATGAAGTGCTATATTCAGAAACACTTCTTAGTTGGATATGATCCTTTGTGGTGTTTTCTTTAATGTTTACTATCTATAAATGAAGTACTCACATAATAAACACTTGTCGGAGTAGGGTAAGATGCTTTGTGATGTTTTATTTAATGCTTACCACCCATCAATTAAGTACATTGATCGAAATCACTCCTAAATTAAGTACTCGGACATGAAACACTTAGTGTGGCCTTTATGCTACTTCGTGGTGTTTTAATGAATGGTTACAACACTTAAATTAAGTACTCGGAGAAGAAACTCTTCTCGTGGTAATATTTGATGCTTTGTAGAGTGTTCTTGAAATGTTACCACTCACAAATTAATTATTATGATTAGAAACACTTTTTAGTACGATATGATGCTTTGTAGTGTTTTCTTTATTGGTTACCACCCATAAATGAAGTATTCAGATAAGAAACACTTGTCGGAGTACGATAAGATGCTTTGTGATGTTTTATTTCATGTTTACCAACCAGCAATTAAGTACATTTATCGGAATCATTCATAAATGAAGTACTCGGACATGAAACACTTAGAGTGGTATTTATGCTTGTTCGTTGTCCTTTAATGAATGGTAACAACACTTAAATGAATTACTCGGAGAAGAAACTCTTGTCGTGGTAAGATATGATGCGTTGTGGAGTTTTCTTGAAAGGTTACCACACATAAATGAAGTGCTATATTCAGAAACACTTCTTAGTTGGATATGATCCTTTGTGGTGTTTTCTTTAATGTTTACTATCCATAAATGCAGTACTCACATAATAAACACTTGTCGGAGTAGGGTAAGATGCTTTGTGATGTTTTATTTAATGCTTACCACCCATCAATTAAGTACATTGATCGAAATCACTCCTAAATTAAGTACTCGGACATGAAACACTTAGTGTGGCCTTTATGCTACTTCGTGGTGTTTTAATGAATGGTTACAACACTTAAATTAAGTACTCGGAGAAGAAACTCTTCTCGTGGTAATATTTGATGCTTTGTAGAGTGTTCTTGAAATGTTACCACACACAAATAAATTATTATGATTAGAAACACTTCTTAGTAGGATATGATGCTTTGTGGTGTTTTCTTTAATGGTTACCACCCATAGATGAAGTATTCAGATAAGAAATACTTTTCGTAGTAGGATAAGATGCTTTGTGATGTTTTATTTAATGGTTACCACCCTTCAATTAAGTGCATTGATCGGAATCACTAATAAATTATGTACTCTGATATGAAACACTTAGAGTGGTATTTATGCTTCTTTGTTGTGTTTTAATGAATGGTTACAACACTTAAATGAAGTACTCGGAGAAGAAACTCTTCTCGTGGTAAGATATGATGCGTTGTGGAGTTTTCTTGAAAGGTTACCACACATAAATGAAGTACTATGATCAGAAACACTTCTTAGTAGGATATGATCATTTGTGATGTTTTCTTTAATGTTTACTACCCATAAATGAAGTACTCACATAATAAACACTTGTCGGAGTAGGGTAAGATGCTTTGTGATGTTTTATTTAAAGCTTACCACCCATCAATTAAGTACATTGATCGAAATCACTCCTAAATTAAGAACTCGAACATCAAACACTTAGTGTGGTATTTATGCTTCTTCGTTGTGTTTGAATGAATGGTTACAACACTTAAATGAAGTACTCGGAGAAGAAACTCTTCTCGTGGTAATATTTGATGGTTTGTAGAGTGTTCATGAAATGTTACCACTCACAAATGAATTATTATGATTAGAAACACTTTTTAGTACGATATGATGCTTTGTGGTGTTTTCTTTAATGGTTACCACCCATAAATGAAGCATTCAAATAAGAAACACTTCTCGTAGTAGGATAAGATGCTTTGTGATGTTTTATTTCATGTTTACCACCCAGCAATTAAGTACATTGATCGAAATCACTCCTAATTTAAGTATTCGGACATGAAACACTTAGTGTGGCCTTTATGCTTCTTCGTTGTGTTTTAATGAATGGTTACAACACTTAAATGAAGTACTCGGAGAAGAAACTCTTCTCGTGGTAATATTTGATGCTTTGTAGAGTGTTCTTGAAATGTTACCACACACAAATAAATTATTATGATTAGAAACACTTCTTAGTAGGATATGATGCTTTGTGATGTTTTATTTAAAGCTTACCACCCATCAATTAAGTACATTGATCGAAATCACTCCTAAATTAAGTACTCGGACATGAAACACTTAGAGTGGTATTTATGCTTGTTCGTTGTCCTTTAATGAATGGTTACAACACTTAAATGAAGTACTCGGAGAAGAAAATCTTCTCGTTGTAAGATAAGATGCGTTGTGGAGTTTTCTTGAAAGGTTACCACACATAAATGAAGTGCTATGATCAGAAACACTTCTTAGTAGGATATGATCCTTTGTGGTGTTTTCTTTAATGTTTACTACCCATAAATGAAGTACTCATATAATAAACACTTGTCGGAGTAGGGTAAGATGCTTTGTGATGTTTTATTTAATGCTTACCACCCATCAATTAAGTACATTGATCGAAATCACTCCTAAATTAAGTACTCGGACATGAAACACTTAGAGTGGTATTTATGCTTGTTCGTTGTCCTTTAATGAATGGTTACAACACTTAAATGAAGTACTCGGAGAAGAAACTCTTCTCGTTGTAAGATATGATGCGTTGTGGAGTTTTCTTGAAAGGTTACCACTCATAAATGAAGTGCTATGATCAGAAACACTTCTTAGTAGGATATGATCCTTTGTGGTGTTTTCTTTAATGTTTACTACCCATAAATGAAGTACTCACATAATAAACACTTGTCGGAGTAGGGTAAGATGCTTTGTGATGTTTTATTTAAAGCTTACCACCCATCAATTAAGTACATTGATCGAAATCACTCCTAAATTAAGTACTCGAACATCAAACACTTAGTGTGGTATTTATGCTTCTTCGTTGTGTTTGAATGAATGGTTACAACACTTAAATGAAGTACTCGGAGAAGAAACTCTTCTCGTGGTAATATTTGATGGTTTGTAGAGTGTTCATGAAATGTTACCACTCACAAATGAATTATTATGATTAGAAACACTTTTTAGTACGATATGATGCTTTGTGGTGTTTTCTTTAATGGTTACCACCCATAAATGAAGCATTCAAATAAGAAACACTTCTCGTAGTAGGATAAGATGCTTTGTGATGTTTTATTTCATGTTTACCACCCAGCAATTAAGTACATTGATCGGAATCATTAATAAATGAAGTACTCGGACATGAAACACTTAGAGTGGTATTTATGCTTGTTTGTTGTCCTTTAATGAATGGTTACAACACTTAAATGAAGTACTCGGAGAAGAAACTCTTCTCGTTGTAAGATATGATGCGTTGTGGAGTTTTCTTGAAAGGTTACCACACATAAATGAAGTGCTATGATCAGAAACACTTCTTAGTAGGATATGATCCTTTGTGGTGTTTTCTTTAATGTTTACTACCCATAAATGAAGTACTCATATAATAAACACTTGTCGGAGTAGGGTAAGATGCTTTGTGATGTTTTATTTAAAGCTTACCACCCATCAATTAAGTACATTGATCGAAATCACTCCTAATTTAAGTATTCGGACATGAAACACTTAGTGTGGCCTTTATGCTACTTCGTTGTGTTTTAATGAATGGTTACAACACTTAAATGAAGTACTCGGAGAAGAAACTCTTCTCGTGGTAATATTTGATGCTTTGTAGAGTGTTCTTGAAATGTTACCACACACAAATAAATTATTATGATTAGAAACACTTCTTAGTAGAATATGATGCTTTGTGATGTTTTATTTAAAGCTTACCACCCATCAATTAAGTACATCAATTAAGTACTCGGACATAAATGAATTATTATGATTAGAAACACTTTTTAGTACGATATGATGCTTTGTGGTGTTTTCTTTAATGGTTACCACCCATAAATGAAGTATTCAGATAAGAAACACTTTTCGTAGTAGGATAAGATGCTTTGTGATGTTTTATTTCATGTTTACCACCCAGCAATTAAGTACATTGATCGGAATCATTCATAAATGAAGTACACGGACATGAAACACTTAGAGTGGTATTTATGCTTGTTCGTTGTCCTTTAATGAATGGTTACAACACTTAAATGAAGTACTCGGAGAAGAAACTCTTCTCGTGGTAAGATATGATGCGTTGTGGAGTTTTCTTGAAAGGTTACCACACATAAATGAAGTCCTATCATCAGAAACACTTCTTAGTATAATATGATCCTTTGTGGTGTTTTCTTTAATGTTTACTACCCATAAATGAAGTACTCATATAATAAACACTTGTCGGAATAGGGTAAGATGCTTTGTGATGTTTTATTTAATGCCTACCACCCATAAATTAAGTACATCGAAATCACTCCTAAATTAAGTACTCGGACATGAAACACTTAGAGTGGTATTTATGCTTGTTCGTTGTCCTTTAATGAATGGTTACAACACTTAAATGAAGTACTCGGAGAAGAAACTCTTCTCGTGGTAAGATATGATGCGTTGTGGAGTTTTCTTGAAAGGTTACCACACATAAATGAAGTGCTATAATCAGAAACACTTCTTAGTATAATATGATCCTTTGTGGTGTTTTCTTTAATGTTTACTACCCATAAATGAAGTACTCACATAATAAACACTTGTCGGAGTAGGGTAAGATGCTTTGTGATGTTTTATTTAAAGCTTACCACCAATCAATTAAGTACATTGATCAAAATCACTCCTAAATTAAGTACTCGGACATCAAACACTTAGTGTGGTATTTATGCTTCTTCGTTGTGTTTTAATGAATGGTTACAACACTTAAATGAAGTACTCGGAGAAGAAACTCTTCTCGTGGTAATATTTGATGCTTTGTAGAGTGTTCTTGAAATGTTACCACTCACAAATAAATTATTATGATTAGAAACACTTCTTAGTAGGATATGATGCTTTGTGGTGTTTTCTTTAATGGTTACCACCCATAGATGAAGTATTCAGATAAGAAATACTTCTCGTAGTAGGATAAGATGATTTGTGATGTTTTATTTAATGGTTACCACCCATCAATTAAGTGCATTGATCGGAATCACTAATAAATTATGTACTCTGATATGAAACACTTAGAGTGCTATTTATGCTTATTTGTTGTGTTTTAATGAATGGTTACAACACTTAAATGAAATACTCGGAGAAGAAACACTTCTCGTGGTAAGATATGATGCGTTGTGGAGTTTTCTTGAAAGGTTACCAAACATAAATGAAGTGCTATGATCAGAAACACTTCTTAGTAGGATATGATCCTTTGTGGTGTTTTCTTTAATGTTTACTACCCATTAATGAAGTACTCATATAATAAACACTTCTCGGAGTAGGGTAAGATGCTTTGTGATGTTTTCTTTAATGGTTGCCACCCATAAATGAAGTATTCAGATAAGAAACACTTAACGTAGTAGGATAAGATGCTTTGTGATGTTTTATTTCATGTTTACCACCCAGCAATTAAGTACATTGATCGGAACCATTCATAAATGAAGAACTCGGACATGAAACACTTAGAGTGGTATTTATGTTTGTTCGTTGTCCTTTAATGAATGGTTACAACACTTAAATGAAGTACTCGGAGAAGAAACTCTTCTCGTTGTAAGATATGATGCGTTGTGGAGTTTTCTTGAAAGGTTACCACTCATAAATGAAGTGCTATGATCAGAAACACTTCTTAGTAGGATATGATCCTTTGTGGTGTTTTCTTTAATGTTTACTACCCATAATTGAAGTACTCACATAATAAACACTTGTCGGAGTAGGGTAAGATGCTTTGTGATGTTTTATTTAAAGCTTACCACCCATCAATTAAGTACATTGATCGAAATCACTCCTAAATTAAGTACTCGGACATCAAACACTTAGTGTGGTATTTATGCTTCTTCGTTGTGTTTTAATGAATGGTTACAACACTTAAATGAAGTACTCGGAGAAGAAACTCTTCTCGTGGTAATATTTGTTTGTTTGTAGAGTGTTCATGAAATGTTACCACTCACAAATGAATTATTATGATTAGAAACACTTTTTAGTACGATATGATGCTTTGTGGTGTTTTCTTTAATGGTTACCACCCATAAATGAAGTATTCAAATAAGAAACACTTCTCGTAGTAGGATAAGATGCTTTGTGATGTTTTATTTCATGTTTACCACCCAGCAATTAAGTACATTGATCGGAATCATTCATAAATGAAGTACTCGGACATGAAACACTTAGAGTGGTATTTATGCTTGTTCGTTGTCCTTTAATGAATGGTTACAACACTTAAATGAAGTACTCGGAGAAGAAACTCTTCTCGTTGTAAGATATGATGCGTTGTGGAGTTTTCTTGAAAGGTTACCACACATAAATGAAGTGCTATGATCAGAAACACTTCTTAGTAGGATATTATCCTTTGTGGTGTTTTCTTTAATGTTTACTACCCATAAATGAAGTACTCATATAATAAACACTTGTCGGAGTAGGGTAAGATGCTTTGTGATGTTTTATTTTATGCTTACCACCCATCAATTAATTACATTGACCGAAATCACTCCTAATTTAAGTACTCGGACATCAAACACTTAGTGTGGTATTGATGCTTCTTCGTTGTGTTTTAATGAATTGTTACAACACTTAAATGAAGTACTCCGAGAAGAAACTCTTCTCGTGGTAATATTTGATGGTTTGTAGAGTGTTTTTGAAATGTTACCACTCACAAATGAATTATTATGATTAGAAACACTTTTTAGTACGATATGATGCTTTGTGGTGTTTTCTTTAATGGTTACCACCCATAAATGAAGTATTCAGAAAAGAAACACTTTTCGTAGTAGGATAAGATGCTTTGTGATGTTTTATTTCATGTTTACCACCCAACAATTAAGTACATTGATCGGAATCATTCATAAATGTAGTACTCGGACATGAAACACTTAGAGTGGTATTTATGCTTGTTCGTTGTCCTTTAATGAATGGTTAAAACACTTAAATGAAGTACTCGGAGAAGAAACTCTTCTCGTGGTAAGATATGATGCGTTCTGGAGTTTTCTTGAAAGGTTACCACACATAAATGAAGTGCTACAATCAGAAACACTTCTTAGTAGAATATGATCCTTTGTGGTGTTTTCTTTAATGTTTACTACCCATAAATGAAGTACTCACATAATAAACACTTGTCGGAGTAGGGTAAGATGCTTTGTGATGTTTTATTTAAAGCTTACCACCCATCAATTAAGTACATTGATCGAAATCACTCCTAATTTAAGTATTCGGACATGAAACACTTAGTGTGGCCTTTATGCTACTTCGTTGTGTTTTAATGAATGGTTACAACACTTAAATGAAGTACTCGGAGAAGAAACTCTTCTCGTGGTAATATTTGATGCTTTGTAGAGTGTTCTTGAAATGTTACCACACACAAATAAATTATTATGATTAGAAACACTTCTTAGTAGAATATGATGCTTTGTGATGTTTTATTTAAAGCTTACCACCCATCAATTAAGTACATCAATTAAGTACTCGGACATAAATGAATTATTATGATTAGAAACACTTTTTAGTACGATATGATGCTTTGTGGTGTTTTCTTTAATGGTTACCACCCATAAATGAAGTATTCAGATAAGAAACACTTTTCGTAGTAGGATAAGATGCTTTGTGATGTTTTATTTCATGTTTACCACCCAGCAATTAAGTACATTGATCGGAATCATTCATAAATGAAGTACACGGACATGAAACACTTAGAGTGGTATTTATGCTTGTTCGTTGTCCTTTAATGAATGGTTACAACACTTAAATGAAGTACTCGGAGAAGAAACTCTTCTCGTGGTAAGATATGATGCGTTGTGGAGTTTTCTTGAAAGGTTACCACACATAAATGAAGTGCTATAATCAGAAACACTTCTTAGTAGAATATGATCATTTGTGGTGTTTTCTTTAATGTTTACTACCCATAAATGAAGTACTCACATAATAAACACTTGTCGGAGTAGGGTAAGATGCTTTGTGATGTTTTATTTAAAGCTTACCACCCATCAATTAAGTACATTGATCGAAATCACTCCTAAATTAAGTACTCGAACATGAAACACTTAGAGTGGTATTTATGCTTGTTCGTTGTCCTTTAATGAATGGTTACAACACTTAAATGAAGTACTCGGAGAAGAAACTCTTCTCGTTGTAAGATTGCATTGTGGAGTTTTCTTGAAATGTTACAACACATAAATGAAGTGCTATGATCAGAAACACTTCTTAGTAGGATATGATCCTTTGTGGTGTTTTCTTTAATGTTTACTACCCATAAATGAAGTACTCATATAATAAACACTTGTCGGAGTAGGGTAAGATGCTTTGTGATGTTTTATTTAATGCTTACCACCCATCAATTAAGTACATTGATCGAAATCACTCCTAAATTAAGTACTCGGACATCAAACACTTAGTGTGGTATTTATGCTTGTTCGTTGTCCTTTAATGAATGGTTAAAACACTTAAATGAAGTACTCGGAGACGAAACTCTTCTCGTGGTAAGATATGATGCGTTGTGGAGTTTTCTTGAAAGGTTACCACACATAAATGAAGTGCTAAAATCAGAAACACTTCTTAGTAGAATATGATCCTTTGTGGTGTTTTCTTTAATGTTTACTACCCATAAATGAAGTACTCACATAATAAACACTTGTCGGAGTAGGGTAAGATGCTTTGTGATGTTTTATTTAAAGCTTACCACCCATCAATTAAGTACATTGATCGAAATCACTCCTAAATTAAGTACTCGAACATGAAACACTTAGAGTGGTATTTATGCTTGTTCGTTGTCCTTTAATGAATGATTACAACACTTAAATGAAGTACTCGGAGAAGAAACTCTTCTCGTTGTAAGATATGATGCGTTGTGGAGTTTTCTTGAAAGGTTACCACACATAAATGAAGTGCTATGATCAGAAACACTTCTTAGTAGGATATGATCCTTTGTGGTGTTTTCTTTAATGTTTACTACCCATTAATGAAGTACTCATATAATAAACACTTCTCGGAGTAGGGTAAGATGCTTTGTGATGTTTTCTTTAATGGTTACCACCCATAAATGAAGTATTCAGATAAGAAACACATTTCGTAGTAGGATAAGATGCTTTGTGATGTTTTATTTAATGGTTACCACCCTTCAATTAAGTGCATTGATCGGAATCACTAATAAATTATGTACTCTGATATGAAACACTTAGAGTGGTATTTATGCTTCTTTGTTGTGTTTTAATGAATGGTTACAACACTTAAATGAAGTACTCGGAGAAGAAACTCTTCTCGTGGTAAGATATGATGCGTTGTGGAGTTTTCTTTAAAGGTTACCACACATAAATGAAGTACTATGATCAGAAACACTTCTTAGTAGGATATGATCATTTGTGATGTTTTCTTTAATGTTTACTACCCATTAATGAAGTACTCATATAATAAACACTTCTCGGAGTAGGGTAAGATGCTTTGTGATGTTTTATTTAATGCTTAACACCCATCAATTAAGTACATTGATCGAAATCACTCCTAAATTAAGTACTCGGACATTAAACACTTAGTGTGGCATTTATGCTTCTTCGTTGTGTTTTAATGAATTGTTACAACACTTAAATGAAGTACTCGGGGATGAAACTCTTCTCGTGGTAATATTTGATGCTTTGTAAAGTGTTCTTGAAATGTTACCACTCACAAATGAATTATTATGATTAGAAACACTTTTTAGTACGATATGATGCTTTGTGGTGTTTTCTTTAATGGTTACAACCCATAAATGAAGTATTCAGATAAGAAACACTTCTCGTAGTAGGATAAGATGCTTTGTGATGTTTTATTTCATGTTTACCACCAAGCAATTAAGTACATTGGTCGAAATCCTTCATAAATGAAGTACTCGGACATGAAACACTTAGAGTGGTATTTATGCTACTTCGTTGTGTTTTAATGAATGGTTACAACACTTAAATGAAGTACTCGGAGAAGAAACTCTTCTCGTGGAAAGATATGATGCGTTGTGGAGTTTCCTTGAAAGGTAACACACATAAATGAAGTGCTATGATCAGAAACACTTCTTAGTAGGATATGATCCTTTGTGGTGTTTTCTTTAATGTTTACTACCCATAAATGAAGTACTCACATAATAAACACTTGTCGGAGTAGGGTAAGATGCTTTGTGATGTATTATTTAATGCTTACCACCCATCAATTAAGTACATTGATCGAAATCACTCCTAAATTAAGTACTCGGACATGAAACACTTAGTGTGGCATTTATGCTTCTTCGTTGTTTTTTAATGAATGGTTACCACACTTAAATGAAGTACTCGGAGAAGAAACTCTTCTCGTGGTAATATTTGATGCTTTGTAGAGTGTTCTTGAAATGTTACCACTCACAAATTAATTATTATGATTAGAAACACTTTTTAGTACGATATGATGCTTTGTAGTGTTTTCTTTATTGGTTACCACCCATAAATGAAGTATTCAGATAAGAAACACTTGTCGGAGTACGATAAGATGCTTTGTGATGTTTTATTTCATGTTTACCAACCAGCAATTAAGTACATTTATCGGAATCATTCATAAATGAAGTACTCGGACATGAAACACTTAGAGTGGTATTTATGCTTATTCGTTGTCCTTTAATGAATGGTAACAACACTTAAATGAATTACTCGGAGAAGAAACTCTTGTCGTGGTAAGATATGATGCGTTGTGGGGTTTTCTTGAAAGGTTACCACACATAAATGAAGTGCTATATTCAGAAACACTTCTTAGTTGGATATGATCCTTTGTGGTGTTTTCTTTAATGTTTACTATCTATAAATGAAGTACTCACATAATAAACACTTGTCGGAGTAGGGTAAGATGCTTTGTGATGTTTTATTTAATGCTTACCACCCATCAATTAAGTACATTGATCGAAATCACTCCTAAATTAAGTACTCGGACATGAAACACTTAGTGTGGCCTTTATGCTACTTCCTGGTGTTTTAATGAATGGTTACAACACTTAAATTAAGTACTCGGAGAAGAAACTCTTCTCGTGGTAATATTTGATGCTTTGTAGAGTGTTCTTGAAATGTTACCACTCACAAATTAATTATTATGATTAGAAACACTTTTTAGTACGATATGATGCTTTGTGGTGTTTTCTTTAATGGTTACAACCCATAAATGAAGTATTCAGATAAGAAACACTTCTCGTAGTAGGATAAGATGCTTTGTGATGTTTTATTTCATGTTTACCACCAAGCAATTAAGTACATTGGTCGAAATCCTTCATAAATGAAGTACTCGGACATGAAACACTTAGAGTGGTATTTATGCTACTTCGTTGTCCTTTAATGAATGGTAACAACACTTAAATGAATTACTCGGAGAAGAAACTCTTGTCGTGGTAAGATATGATGCGTTGTGGGGTTTTCTTGAAAGGTTACCACACATAAATGAAGTGCTATATTCAGAAACACTTCTTAGTTGGATATGATCCTTTGTGGTGTTTTCTTTAATGTTTACTATCTATAAATGAAGTACTCACATAATAAACACTTGTCGGAGTAGGGTAAGATGCTTTGTGATGTTTTATTTAATGCTTACCACCCATCAATTAAGTACATTGATCGAAATCACTCCTAAATTAAGTACTCGGACATGAAACACTTAGTGTGGCCTTTATGCTACTTCGTGGTGTTTTAATGAATGGTTACAACACTTAAATTAAGTACTCGGAGAAGAAACTCTTCTCGTGGTAATATTTGATGCTTTGTAGAGTGTTCTTGAAATGTTACCACTCACAAATTAATTATTATGATTAGAAACACTTTTTAGTACGATATGATGCTTTGTGGTGTTTTCTTTAATGGTTACAACCCATAAATGAAGTATTCAGATAAGAAACACTTCTCGTAGTAGGATAAGATGCTTTGTGATGTTTTATTTCATGTTTACCACCAAGCAATTAAGTACATTGGTCGAAATCCTTCATAAATGAAGTACTCGGACATGAAACACTTAGAGTGGTATTTATGCTACTTCGTTGTCCTTTAATGAATGGTAACAACACTTAAATGAATTACTCGGAGAAGAAACTCTTGTCGTGGTAAGATATGATGCGTTGTGGGGTTTTCTTGAAAGGTTACCACACATAAATGAAGTGCTATATTCAGAAACACTTCTTAGTTGGATATGATCCTTTGTGGTGTTTTCTTTAATGTTTACTATCTATAAATGAAGTACTCACATAATAAACACTTGTCGGAGTAGGGTAAGATGCTTTGTGATGTTTTATTTAATGCTTACCACCCATCAATTAAGTACATTGATCGAAATCACTCCTAAATTAAGTACTCGGACATGAAACACTTAGTGTGGCCTTTATGCTACTTCGTGGTGTTTTAATGAATGGTTACAACACTTAAATTAAGTACTCGGAGAAGAAACTCTTCTCGTGGTAATATTTGATGCTTTGTAGAGTGTTCTTGAAATGTTACCACTCACAAATTAATTATTATGATTAGAAACACTTTTTAGTACGATATGATGCTTTGTAGTGTTTTCTTTATTGGTTACCACCCATAAATGAAGTATTCAGATAAGAAACACTTGTCGGAGTACGATAAGATGCTTTGTGATGTTTTATTTCATGTTTACCAACCAGCAATTAAGTACATTTATCGGAATCATTCATAAATGAAGTACTCGGACATGAAACACTTAGAGTGGTATTTATGCTTGTTCGTTGTCCTTTAATGAATGGTAACAACACTTAAATGAATTACTCGGAGAAGAAACTCTTGTCGTGGTAAGATATGATGCGTTGTGGAGTTTTCTTGAAAGGTTACCACACATAAATGAAGTGCTATATTCAGAAACACTTCTTAGTTGGATATGATCCTTTGTGGTGTTTTCTTTAATGTTTACTATCCATAAATGAAGTACTCACATAATAAACACTTGTCGGAGTAGGGTAAGATGCTTTGTGATGTTTTATTTAATGCTTACCACCCATCAATTAAGTACATTGATCGAAATCACTCCTAAATTAAGTACTCGGACATGAAACACTTAGTGTGGCCTTTATGCTACTTCGTGGTGTTTTAATGAATGGTTACAACACTTAAATTAAGTACTCGGAGAAGAAACTCTTCTCGTGGTAATATTTGATGCTTTGTAGAGTGTTCTTGAAATGTTACCACTCACAAATTAATTATTATGATTAGAAACACTTTTTAGTACGATATGATGCTTTGTAGTGTTTTCTTTATTGGTTACCACCCATAAATGAAGTATTCAGATAAGAAACACTTGTCGGAGTACGATAAGATGCTTTGTGATGTTTTATTTCATGTTTACCAACCAGCAATTAAGTACATTTATCGGAATCATTCATAAATGAAGTACTCGGACATGAAACACTTAGAGTGGTATTTATGCTTGTTCGTTGTCCTTTAATGAATGGTAACAACACTTAAATGAATTACTCGGAGAAGAAACTCTTGTCGTGGTAAGATATGATGCGTTGTGGAGTTTTCTTGAAAGGTTACCACACATAAATGAAGTGCTATATTCAGAAACACTTCTTAGTTGGATATGATCCTTTGTGGTGTTTTCTTTAATGTTTACTATCCATAAATGAAGTACTCACATAATAAACACTTGTCGGAGTAGGGTAAGATGCTTTGTGATGTTTTATTTAATGCTTACCACCCATCAATTAAGTACATTGATCGAAATCACTCCTAAATTAAGTACTCGGACATTAAACACTTAGTGTGGCATTTATGCTTCTTCGTTGTGTTTTAATGAATTGTTACAACACTTAAATGAAGTACTCGGGGATGAAACTCTTCTCGTGGTAATATTTGATGCTTTGTAAAGTGTTCTTGAAATGTTACCACTCACAAATGAATTATTATGATTAGAAACACTTTTTAGTACGATATGATGCTTTGTGGTGTTTTCTTTAATGGTTACAACCCATAAATGAAGTATTCAGATAAGAAACACTTCTCGTAGTAGGATAAGATGCTTTGTGATGTTTTATTTCATGTTTACCACCAAGCAATTAAGTACATTGGTCGAAATCCTTCATAAATGAAGTACTCGGACATGAAACACTTAGAGTGGTATTTATGCTACTTCGTTGTGTTTTAATGAATGGTTACAACACTTAAATGAAGTACTCGGAGAAGAAACTCTTCTCGTGGAAAGATATGATGCGTTGTGGAGTTTCCTTGAAAGGTAACACACATAAATGAAGTGCTATGATCAGAAACACTTCTTAGTAGGATATGATCCTTTGTGGTGTTTTCTTTAATGTTTACTACCCATAAATGAAGTACTCACATAATAAACACTTGTCGGAGTAGGGTAAGATGCTTTGTGATGTATTATTTAATGCTTACCACCCATCAATTAAGTACATTGATCGAAATCACTCCTAAATTAAGTACTCGGACATGAAACACTTAGTGTGGCATTTATGCTTCTTCGTTGTTTTTTAATGAATGGTTACCACACTTAAATGAAGTACTCGGAGAAGAAACTCTTCTCGTGGTAATATTTGATGCTTTGTAGAGTGTTCATGAAATGTTACCACTCACAAATTAATTATTATGATTAGAAACACTTTTTAGTACGATATGATGCTTTGTAGTGTTTTCTTTATTGGTTACCACCCATAAATGAAGTATTCAGATAAGAAACACTTGTCGGAGTACGATAAGATGCTTTGTGATGTTTTATTTCATGTTTACCAACCAGCAATTAAGTACATTTATCGGAATCATTCATAAATGAAGTACTCGGACATGAAACACTTAGAGTGGTATTTATGCTTATTCGTTGTCCTTTAATGAATGGTAACAACACTTAAATGAATTACTCGGAGAAGAAACTCTTGTCGTGGTAAGATATGATGCGTTGTGGGGTTTTCTTGAAAGGTTACCACACATAAATGAAGTGCTATATTCAGAAACACTTCTTAGTTGGATATGATCCTTTGTGGTGTTTTCTTTAATGTTTACTATCTATAAATGAAGTACTCACATAATAAACACTTGTCGGAGTAGGGTAAGATGCTTTGTGATGTTTTATTTAATGCTTACCACCCATCAATTAAGTACATTGATCGAAATCACTCCTAAATTAAGTACTCGGACATGAAACACTTAGTGTGGCCTTTATGCTACTTCGTGGTGTTTTAATGAATGGTTACAACACTTAAATTAAGTACTCGGAGAAGAAACTCTTCTCGTGGTAATATTTGATGCTTTGTAGAGTGTTCTTGAAATGTTACCACTCACAAATTAATTATTATGATTAGAAACACTTTTTAGTACGATATGATGCTTTGTGGTGTTTTCTTTAATGGTTACAACCCATAAATGAAGTATTCAGATAAGAAACACTTCTCGTAGTAGGATAAGATGCTTTGTGATGTTTTATTTCATGTTTACCACCAAGCAATTAAGTACATTGGTCGAAATCCTTCATAAATGAAGTACTCGGACATGAAACACTTAGAGTGGTATTTATGCTACTTCGTTGTCCTTTAATGAATGGTAACAACACTTAAATGAATTACTCGGAGAAGAAACTCTTGTCGTGGTAAGATATGATGCGTTGTGGGGTTTTCTTGAAAGGTTACCACACATAAATGAAGTGCTATATTCAGAAACACTTCTTAGTTGGATATGATCCTTTGTGGTGTTTTCTTTAATGTTTACTATCTATAAATGAAGTACTCACATAATAAACACTTGTCGGAGTAGGGTAAGATGCTTTGTGATGTTTTATTTAATGCTTACCACCCATCAATTAAGTACATTGATCGAAATCACTCCTAAATTAAGTACTCGGACATGAAACACTTAGTGTGGCCTTTATGCTACTTCGTGGTGTTTTAATGAATGGTTACAACACTTAAATTAAGTACTCGGAGAAGAAACTCTTCTCGTGGTAATATTTGATGCTTTGTAGAGTGTTCTTGAAATGTTACCACTCACAAATTAATTATTATGATTAGAAACACTTTTTAGTACGATATGATGCTTTGTAGTGTTTTCTTTATTGGTTACCACCCATAAATGAAGTATTCAGATAAGAAACACTTGTCGGAGTACGATAAGATGCTTTGTGATGTTTTATTTCATGTTTACCAACCAGCAATTAAGTACATTTATCGGAATCATTCATAAATGAAGTACTCGGACATGAAACACTTAGAGTGGTATTTATGCTTGTTCGTTGTCCTTTAATGAATGGTAACAACACTTAAATGAATTACTCGGAGAAGAAACTCTTGTCGTGGTAAGATATGATGCGTTGTGGAGTTTTCTTGAAAGGTTACCACACATAAATGAAGTGCTATATTCAGAAACACTTCTTAGTTGGATATGATCCTTTGTGGTGTTTTCTTTAATGTTTACTATCCATAAATGAAGTACTCACATAATAAACACTTGTCGGAGTAGGGTAAGATGCTTTGTGATGTTTTATTTAATGCTTACCACCCATCAATTAAGTACATTGATCGAAATCACTCCTAAATTAAGTACTCGGACATGAAACACTTAGTGTGGCCTTTATG
>CAXKVX010004374.1:0-24514 GCA_964058865.1 Eleocharis quinqueflora
AACGATATATCATATACAAGATGACCTCTTATAATTTAAATAGGAAATCTAATCAACTTTCAATTTTCTTATTTTCTATTGCTTTTTTTAGAATGAATCATTAGTAAATGTGCATCTAATAAGGTAAATCAATATCTACATTTAACGAGTCACATTTAACATATAAAATTGATGAGTATTTTACAACAATCAATGTTGCTATATAGTTATCTATGCAAAATTTGTTTCACAATAAACATGTAATATTGATGAGATCGAGTTAGATTTCAGATCATCAAGTTCCGACAACTTACCAGTCATGGGTTAGATCGGACAAGATACGGTAAGAGTTTGAATCGAGCATCGTCGAACTTTTTCGAATGTTGGAGTCAGATGAGATCGGATCAGATTCTAATCTTCGTACCCTCCAAACTAAAATTCTGGCTTCGTGCCTGGTTGAGAGGTGACGATACGACGATTTTAAAAAATCATAAATATATATACGACTATATGTATATTAAAGTTTAATTAAAATAATTAGTTTAATATATCGAAAAGTAATATATAAGTATAATACATATAATAAAAATATTTATTGTATACAAGAGAGAAGATGACACAGTCGTAAGGTGTCTTGATAATAAGTGACTTCAATCTTATAATATCATGAGGAAGGAAGGAATTAGAAATACACTATGATTGTCACGTGAATTATCGAACGTGAATCAGTTTCGTATACGAATGCAATAAGTATCTGATACGAATGTGATATAATATTTGAAGTATCCGAGTAACATAGCTATCGAAACCAAGCCACCACCTTTCACTTTTTTTATTTTCGAATTCCAAACAATTTTATCTCACTAGGTATTAGAGGGATTTAAACGTTTTATAATCGACGGATATGTTTGTTTTCTGAAAAAAATGAATTATTGATCATAAAAAATTAGTTCTATGTTCTTATTCAATTTTCATGATTTTAGAGTTCAATGTGACTAGATGTTATAAAAAATAATGCTTGATGTATTTTGTTTGGTTTTTGAACAAATAAATTATGAACATATAAAGAACAAATATTAAATGGTATTTGTCAATGCTGGTGATAGAACATAACTATGACTAAATTTGATTGAAATGTATATTGGAATAAGTTTATGCATTGTTTATAAATCTGTTTGATCTTTGCACAAGAAAATTTTAGGAGCGTTTTGAATGCTAATAAGTTTATTTGTACAAAAATAAAATAGTATTCATATTATCCTATATATATGCGTGTGTAATGTTTTTTTGTGGTATGTTTGTGATTTTTTAATTAAACTTGATCATATGTATGATCTTAGTCATCAAAATAGAGAGATTACATTTAATGTATGTTTCACATGCGTATAAATTTATTTATTTGGAATCAAATAGATACATCAGTATTACATAAAAAATCTTTTAGCGTGCATTTACGTTGCTTTTGATGTGTCCGTTGATGAACTTCAATCAAATTGCGAATTTAAGATTAACGAAGTTAATTATACATCTAGTAATTGTTGTGGACTTTCTCCTATTGTGCAAGTATTCAACAGATACAATATAAGTTATAATAACTAATATTATGTGAAAAAATACTATGTATAACTTGCCGGTTTTAGTGCGTCATTTTTTCTCATCAGAATTTACTACACTTTTGATTATATGATCACATAAATTGATAGATAACATAATCATATACATGTCATTTCGCTAACAGATATGTTCTTGAAATAGATAAAACAAATATTAAATTGTTTAATAAATTTTCCGTGATTTTTTTAGCATTGATGACTTCTAATTTATATTATACATTTAAGATTTTAAAATCACTAAATTCAGTAGGTGCTTTTTTAATATATTTTTTCATTGCTCAAATTTTTTGTGAAAGAATATAACAGGTGGACATAAATTTTTTAATATATTTTTTTTATAAGTGTCTGCTGACATTGCTTAAACACTTTTTTTTGTGAAAAATATAACAGGTGGAACATTTTGTGTTAATCAAAATTGATCATGATCATAGTTAACAATGTTTTTACACTTTAGAAAAAAAAATAATAATCTGCCACCAAACAAAAGCCCAAATATTGTCCAGGCCCTTTCTTCTCTTCGGCTCGATCCGAACCGGCCCATTAAATTCTTTGCAGGGTTCTCTACTCGACCCGACCATTTTCTTGAATTCTTCCCTTTCTCCGATCGAAACACAACCCACCTCTCCCTAACCAAACATCGAAAGCTCATCACCTTCGTTCGATCTTTCCGACATTTCTCCAGGTAATCTTTCCCATTCTTTCCGAACCTTTTTCTTCTTTCTGGTAAATTATTATAAAATGTGCCGACATTTCTCTAATTAGATAAATGGCGAGCACGGTGGATGCGACCGGAGAACCGATTCCGACCTCGTCAGTGCTGATGGCGGCGTCGAAGCACATCGCGTTGAGGTGTCGATCCGAGAACATCGCCTTCCTCAACTGCAAGAAGAAGGACTCGAATCCCGAGAAGTGCCTTGACAAAGGCCGCCAGGTCACGCGTTGTGTTCTCGATCTGTAAGTGATTCGTATTCCTATTTATCAGGATTTTAGATCTCTTTGTTCGGACCTGTTTTTTTTAGCTTCAATTAGCTCTAATTGGTGTTTGGGATTTCTCTTTGTCATGGTTGAATAGCAGTTGAAAAACATCCTTTGGAGTAGCAATTGATTCTGTATTTACGGCAAATCCTGATAGTGGTGATAACTCACATGATTTTCAAATTTCTGGTAAAATTGTTGGAAATGAAACTGAATCTTGTATCCTTTCGTATTAGATATATTAGCACACTCCATTTAGACATTGTTATGATGTTCGTGATGGCCTGTTCACTCGACTATCTAGTCTGTAACTTTTTCTGAGCTATTCCGCATTCATTGCTTTGCATACTTTACCATGGCTTCGATAAAAGGCATTTAACATGCAGCCTAATCCATGTGCATTAGTCAGTTTGTCATCAATTTCTATTAGAAATTATAATGCCATCATAGAGTTTGCAGCCATTTTACTTGTTTTGGAAGTTATGTTGCTTTCTGAAATAAATGTGTATCTGTATGACTGTATGATTGAAACTCTTCTTGTCCTTTGTAGATTTAAACTGTCAGTAGAGTTTATAAAATAAGAATTGATTTAATTGGTTTTGTTTCGAATTGGAATGGTGCTATAGTTTAAGAAAAGAGCTTGCTTGATTGGTTTTCGTTTTGAAAAGGCATAGTTGCAGATTTTCAGGCTCCAACTGTTCATCACTACAGCAGTTATTGCTGGAAGAAAATGATGAAGCAAGCCACAAATGCTTAGACATGTTTTGTTGCATCTTTACCGAATTGTTTTATTCAATAGACTTTTGCTAAGAGATGTGAACTCTTTCAGGACTGATATTGTAGTCTTCTAATGAATTGATCTTTTTGTTTGCTCATTTGTTCTTCAGTAAATAAAAGTACTGTACTCAATTTATGCAATAAATGACTCAATTAGCGCAGCAATATTGGCTCTTCTGGCATTTTACTGGTTAGGAAAAATGAACTGTTCAAAAGTATCAGAGGATCTAGATTGAAAATATCTTTGTCTAGCATGACTAGACATGTGGTTTGGCATTTTTAATTGTTTGGCAGCACGTGGCGACCCATTTGTGCAATGACCTGACATGAGCTGCATGTCACATCAATTATGGCCACAAACAATCATTGTTATTTAGTTAGTTACTTCCTTCATAGGAAGATAGGTATTGAACCAAGATGATTTTTATTTTCAGATTTGTCGGTGTGTCAAACTTTCTCTGTATAATATTTGGTTTTTGTTAAAAAGATCTCTTCTTTGAAGTTGTTTCTGGGTAGTTGCTGTTCTTTGCTCTAACGTTCCAACTCAAAACCGGGACTACAGTTCTTACCAGATGGGTTGAGCATTCTTATCTCTATATCGTGCACTTTATCCCTTTCTCACAGATCTTTTTGAGTTATTTTTCAAATAGGAACTGCATGTCTCATATTAGTAACTCATCACTGGTCTTCTGTCCAGCTTATCAATTTTTGGGAAGAAGTAATCAACATTTTAGCCTTTTATGTCTCTGATCTATGTTGATGGTTTGAAGGGTTTAAGAACATCCACAAACTGGTACCCACAACCTAAACCCATTGAAGTTGATATGAACTAGTGATCTCTGCACTTTTATATGTTTTTACAAAACTGAGATTTGATTAATGTGGAAATCTAGGTTGAGACAAATGAACCAGAGGTGTCCCAAGGAGATGGATGCTTATGCTGGCTGCATGTATTACTATACTAATGAGTTTGACTTGTGCCGCAAGGAACAAAAAGAATTTGAGGAAGCTTTCCCTGTCTCTGAATAGACTCATCATAGCGGCTCTGGCATCTGTCAGAAATAAATTAGAAGAACCCAGTTAATCATTTGAATGTTGGGTTTGTCTCCTTGTGACTTATTTTGCACAGTATTTCTTTTGGATTAGTATTCCTGAGTTCTGTGCTTTATTGCATTTGTTTTTATTTTGACAACAAGAAAGATTGTTCCTCTAAAGATATGAACTTTTGTTCTTTGTGTCACCTGATCAGGTCATGTCACTAGATCATCAGTATGCATGTTGAATAAGCAGATGGGTTTATTTATGCTGTTTTCTTTGGGTTTTCTAGTGCTGAGTTTGAAACATTTTAAGATAAAGATTTGGAATTTATCAATGGTTTTCTGTTGATAATTGGGCATAAATTGCAATGATAATAACACAGATTGCTAAACATATATATCAAAATCAGTGTACCTAGAGTAGGAATTAAAATTATGATGGAGAATCTTTTTTTTTTCACTTTGCATTTGGTTGCAACTGGCGGTCTCAATATTTCAAGTGCTTGTATATACGTTCTATTCAAACAATCTCGGTTCTAAGCCATTACTATAAGCTCCTTGAATTAGAAACTAACGGTCTAATTTGGAGCGGTAGCATCAGGTAAGCACAAGGACCACACCATTGTCTATATATGTATGTGATTAGACGACAATTTGTGTGAGCTGTTTCATTTTTCACAATCATAAAAACATGCCAGATCTATTTCGCCGGATAGATTGGAAAACTGAGGCGGCTCATTTGATATGCATTCACATGCTCAAGTTTGAAATGTTGGGGCAACGGCTAGCAATTGGCCATTTCGGGCTTTACCTCGCTGGTTTCTGTATGATTATCTTATTCGCTCTTATGCGGAGGCCAGGGGCTTTTTGATTTAGATCAAACGGCTTGTACCAGAGAGGATTTTATTTCCCATCTCGCTAAAGATTTTTTTATTTATGTAATGGCCGAATACAATGGAAAATACTTAAGTCAGGAACTGCAACTTTGCCATTGATCAAACTCTGGATGGGAATTAAAAAGCTTAAGAGTGATGAGTATAAGCTCGATCAAGTACAAAATAAGCACCAGTAAGTGTTGTTGTAGAATTGGGGACAATCCTGAGAGCGAAGTTAAGTGAATCTTCTACGTTATCTAGTTGGCCCACATCTGAATTCCCTCTTCCTTTTTTAAAAAATAATAGTACTCTGCAAGATGGTCCATCCCAACCAAAACATTCAATATCACTGTCCATCTCGCTGGCACAGCATTTTTGCATCTCTGAGGTTATAACTACAGTTTACAGTCAAATCTCTTGTTGGGGTTTCTTGCGTTTACACTCTTTTGTTAAAAGCGGTACTGGTAAAGTTCTGGAAATTGGAAAAATCATGTGATCTGTTGTTCAACGACCTATTTTAAATTACCAGTATACTTTTATTGAATGCCAAAATCAGATAAAACGATAAATTCAGCGACATGTAGGAAGACAATATGGCATCAATTTTTTGCAAATATTTAGTTAATTTCTCTGTGCTTTGACCATTTCCGTAAAAGAATCATGTTTTGAAGTTAAGGGTTTTAACAACAATAGATTGAGACTAACATGGATTTATAAAGTCAGAAAATCAGCCAACGGTGATGGTGGTTGGTGGATGAAGCAAGAGGATACAAAAAGAAGGATCTGCAGGAGATAAGATTAGATTATGTAATTCCTATTAAGACAGAATACCATGTCTCACGGAAACACATGACAACATGCAATGGGAATATAAAGGAACAGCACATGCATCGAGTTGAATAAAGAATAGTAAAAACAAATAAAAGGAAGATGATAATCAAGCATTAACTGTACCCAAGTTGATCCATCTAAATAGTTTAATGATGATCAAGTCAACAAAACAAACTGTAAAGACCTTGGGAAAATAACAAAGATAATAAAGATTTCCATATTCAGCTACTAAACTTATCAGAGAAGCCGGAGTATGGCTTGCAGTTTTCTGATTTTTTTTCCCTATGCGACAATAGTCAACACAGAGACAGCCTTTTCAGTCTCGCTTTCTCATTTTTTCACTCCAAACATTACACTCTCATAAGCAATAATAATTCGATTCAATGCAAGAATAAAGAGAAAAATCCTTTTTGTCAGAAAAAAGATAAAAGGCATGATGAACCGTCCTTTTCCTTAAATCCACTTTGCTGTTCATATTTTTATAGAAGCTATCAATATCGGGGAGTTTATTCGAAGCTAATGGCTAGAAAAATGCACCAGATTAAACGCTTCCAATTTCCCCTTTCACTCTTTCAGAAAGAAGATCAACCCATATAATAAAAACAGGCTAATAAAAGAAGAAAACAAAAAAGTAGGAAATTGTAAATCATAGACGCTATCTGATACTTTGCCTCTGTAAGATGCCAATAATTTCTGAAAATTGTGGCCGTCTAGTCGGATTGTTATTCCAGCATTTATTCATTAACGACCTCAAAAATTGAGGGCAGTCTTCTGGTATTTCTGGCCTGAGACCACAAGCAGCAATGCCAACTGCAGCCTGAACTGGAGAGTAAGAGGAGTAGGCTTCCTCCCCGGTCGCCATCTCCCACAAAATCATGCCGAAGCTGTACACGTTGCTCATCCATGTCTCTGTCACGCTCTCTGGATCACCAGCTATGATCTGTTTGAATCAAATCATAAGGTTAATAGCCGTTTTTATATGATAATTACATGATTATTTCAGTAATGCCAAGTTTAAAGCAAGATTGACAGGAAAGGGACTTGGATGGATTGCAATGGCATTTACGAAAAATAATCAAAATACAGCTATCAACCATAGGTGGTTCACAATTAACAGTTCAACTGGTAAATAAAGAAATCCACAATTGCACATTTGATGTTCTTCCTTGTGACAATCTTATGATTCTGCAGAGGTTAATATATTATTTTTTCAATCAGTTGTTTGTAAATGACTTAGACAAACACTCAATTAAAGAGGAAGAACATCAGTTATACCAATTCTAACAACTAGTTGATATATGGCAAATAAAAAAATTGAAGTGGTGTTACTTAAAAAAAATGAAGTGGAACCAACAAAAAAAAAAGATATTGTGCTACATAAAGCAAACTAACCTCAGGTGCTAGCCACCGGTATCCAGCCGTCTCATACTCTGTAACCTCTCCAGCATTGTTACAAGGTGTAACAACACCCATGTCTCCAAGATAAGCACTCCCTTGCCGATCAAGCAAAATTCTTTGCGTGTTAAGGTCCCGATATGCGACCCCATGACTATTCATAAACATCAACCCCTCGGCAACATCCGAAGCAAATTTTACCACATCTCTTGTGCTCAACCTTTTGCTCCTCTCTATTACCTCGCTAACAGAACCCCCTTCCATCAATCTCATAACCACACACAATCCATGACTCTCGTCAAAACAAATCCCATAAAACTGGATGATATTTCTCTGGCCACAGCTCATCAGCTGAAGCAAATCCAGCCTTGTCTCTACTTCATATGCTGCACCCATTTCGCAACCCCTGAGTTTCTTAACCCACACCTTCCTTCCTCTATACATGCCCTTGTATGAACAGGGTCCTACCCAATCAAGAAATTCCACTTCATCAGAATTCAAGATCCACCTGCTGATCTCCTCACCGCCTGATCGGACAGTCTGCCATTCATCGATGGATACCACCACAGAGGATTCTGGCAACGGAGTAGGGAGCTGTGTATGCCTATGGGAATCATTATCATGCACTTGACCTTCTTCCCCATCAATTTGGTTTTCTTCATCATAGTTCCTCGAGCTTTCCTCTTGGCAACCACAAAGCCCAAATGGGAGCTTCATACCACCATTGCTGCTCTTTTTTCTTTTCATGGCTGATTTCAATGCATATTCAGCACGGGATTTGAACAAGTCTTCATGCCCTGGTTGGACAATGATAGTGACCACCCCCAAAGTTAGGCCCTTTTTCTCAAATATTTGAATTTTCTTGCAAGAGAGGGAGGGGCTGTCAAGAGAGCCAGACATCGTTTGCCAGGAGAGAGGCGAATTGCATGCGAAAGTGAGTTTAAAGACTGATCCGCCGCTCATGGAGTTGCTTTGTTCGATTTCTTGGATGTGGATGGCTGGTAAGTCTTCACCAGCTGTTTGTTCAATCAACCGGGCATGTAGAGCTATATCCTTCATGTCGAACCCAACTTGCGCATAGCTGTAGTTTAGAAACAGGAAATTGGAAAATGTTAAAGATCTGTTTCAGTAAGTAAAGAGGAACAACCAGTTGTTTCAGAGAAAGACTAAAGTTGCCAGAGCAAACTATGATCTAGGTGCAACAATTACTAATGAATTAATGATGCCTCAATTGAGAGAAAATAATTTCACTAATGAATAGAGTGGGGACAGAAAAGACAGAAAGGTCTAATTCATTCTCTGTGAAAAAAGATGCATTAATTATTTCATTGGGACTCCATGGTACTATCTCATAGGGAACTAGCAACAGAGGTAACTTAACCTGTTAGGTAAAGAATCAAAATGCCGGCGAAGATTAGCCATGAGCCGATCAGGCAACTGGTTATTCCTTGGGTAGAGCTGGGCCAGGTTTCGAACAATACCAGCCCAGATCGGGCGGTCGGGGCGTTGCTGAGCTGGTGCCGCATTGTTCGAATTGAACGAGTTCTTCAATGCAGAGATCGCCCCATTGAACCGGTTCTGCCACTTCTTGAGAGGCGGCGCATTGGATCCTGCGCAGGTGTTGCCAGGAAATCCTTTGGGAGAGGTCCTAGGAGAAGAAGCCGAGGAAGAAGAGGTGGAGTAGCAGGAGGAAGGGAAGGCCTCAGACCGGTCGTTTCCTTTCATCAAGACTTGCTCTAGCACCATGTCTTCGTCCGTGCTTGGTCGACCCGACCAGCATTCAAGCGCCGCCGCCATTGCTCCAAGAAACGAAGATAAGGAGAAAGAGAGAGTGAGAGAGACTAGAAGAAGTGCTCGATTTTTTTTATTTAGTTACTGCATGAGAGAGAGAAATGATGAGATGTGAGAGCATAGAAGCAGGAATAAAGGGATGAGAAAGTCGAGAGTTGATGGGGAAGGAGTGGGAGAAACTGGCGAAGAGATAATATACTACGAGTAGAGAGAGGAAACGAGAGGTTGGTGGAGGCGGTCGGGGTGCCGTTTAATGAGGCATGTGATGTTGGAGGAGATTGTAGTGTGTAGAGAGAGAGAGAGGACTACGGATTCTGAGAAGACGCTGGTTGGTTACTGATTTGCTGCCTAGTTTGTGCCTGACCTGCCTACTTGTCTAGACGGACGGGTAAAACGTGATACCGGTTAATTCACAAAGGAAGATATTATTTCTTTCTTTTCTTTTCTTTTTTTGAAATTTCTCATTGGCTTGTAGGGCGTAGGTGGGCGGCATAAAAGTGTGCAGATGATTTATTTGGTTCTTTTTTAAACAAGAGGAATACTCATTTGAAACAGAAATTGGGATCCCGCTTTTCTTCCTGTAGGTTTAACTCAAATAAAATAATAAAAAGAACTTATTAATTATGAAAAATGTTCTAACTATAGGCTTCATTGATATATAATCGATATGTGCAACAAAATGTGTCGTTATGCATGTTACACGCGTTGTTATGCATGTTATTCGAGTTCTATTGCATGTTATTTTGTCTTGAACAAATAATTATGCATGTTAAGCGCTTTTGTTATGCATGTTACGTACAATATGCATAACAAAGCGTTTAACATGCATAATTATTTGTCTTTGTTTAATAAAACATGCATAACAAAATGCTTAACATGCATAATTATACAACGTTGTATGTAACGTTGTCCAAAACGTTGTAACGATTCTGATACACCTATGCGCCTAGGTGTAATACTAAATTTTCTCGGTTTACCAACAAATAGGGACATAATTACAATTTTATCAAATTATGACCAATTAAGCAATTCAATTTAACCCTATCAATTCAAGCAATTAACTTAACACTAATAAATTCTCAAGCAATAATAATGTAATTAAATTAAGCAAATTGAAAATAAATAAAGGAAGGTAAGCAAAAGAAAAGATGGCTCAAGAAGTGTTGACGGAGTTCGGCTTGTCGATGGCCTCGCCTACGTCTTCGGGTCCCCGACACCCTCGCTTCCTACGGTAATAAGTATGGTCTGCTTCACTAAACGAAAGTTGCGATTACAAGTTGGAATTCAATCTCCTTTACACACATCAGTAGGATAATTGAACCCAATTAACACACAAGCTCACAAAGAAATGAAAATAGACAATGAGATAATAAAATTGGATGCACAAACAATTTCTCAATAATCTCTAGAAATTTAGCTATAAAATTGGGATTTAGAGCAATGTTTTGGCTAATGAACTTGAGCTCAAAGGTATAACAATGGTGGCTGAAATAACTTTTTAATAGGCAGGTTTCTGGCTCTCTAAAAGGTTGAAGAAGATAGCCTTATATAGGTGTAATTTTTTTTTCAAAAATTAGGTCACCAAAGTATGGCGTTATAACGCCATGTTCTACACAAAACGTACCGTTATAACGTTAATACAGGTAAAGAAATTTTTTCTTATGTTAGATTTGAATTTTTCTGAAGATTTTTCTTAGCGTAATAACACCAAGTTATGTACAAAATATCGTGCTATAACGCTGGATCTAGTCAGGACAAAACAATATGTATTTTGAATTTTGATTCTAGCATTATAACGCCATGGATGACTTATAACAGATAAATCGGGTCATTTGTGGACTTGAGCTATTCTGAATTTTCATAACCTAGCGTCATATCGTCAGGACTAGCGTTATAACAGATAAATCATTTATCTCATTTCTGAACTTGAGCTATTCTTAATTTTCACACTCAATATTAGGTGAAGTCTTTAATTGAAAATTTAGTTTTTTATCTAAACAAATTACAAAATTAATTTCGCAATCTTTTGCAATATTGTTTATTGCTCTTGTGCTTCATCTTCGGAAATCTCCAAGTTTTGTTAATTCGGTTTCGAATTGTTTGATGTTATTTTGTGGATGTTTTTTATCTCCAAATTAAAATCACATATTTAATTTCGAAAATTGACCAACCGAAGGAAACCAATGAGATAAATAATAAAAGAAATCAAAGTAAGTTGCGCGATTCTACTAGCATGATATTGATATATTGGTATAATCCGGTACCGGTTCTAGCAACTATATTGTCTTCGTTACATTCTAAGTAATGCATACGGTGACACACGTGCTCACTGCATACGGTGGTATTGTGGTAATGTTAAAACAGAAAAAAAAAATGCCAACACAACAATATAAAAGAAATAAACAAGAAACAACTATTTCATTATAGGCCTCCGTAAAAGCACAATGAAGTCTAGCTAGATATGCCATATGTATGCGCACCGCAAAACACTGTAATAAATAGGGATGTAAACTGATTTGATATGGACGGATAAGACACGGATAATTGTTTTATCGTATCTTTATCTGTTAAAATTTTTCGAATACGAATACAAATTCGAATAGTCTCGAATACGAATACGGATACGGATATGAATCGGATATTAATCATATACCGGATACGGATCGAATATCGAACGAATACGAATACGAAACTAATATATTTCGGATAATAAAAAAGTCATTATTTGCTCTTTGTTTATCCAAATGCATCGATGAATTATAAAAAAAAAATGTGATACACAAACACAAATTATATCTAAATTAATTAAATTTGTAATGTTCATATAAAATCCAATAAAATATATATATAATAGAAAAAAAAATTGTTATGAATTCGGATATAATTTGATAATATCGGATACGAATATCTTCAATAACTTCGAATATTATTAGAAAATAGCTAAACGGTCGGATACAGATAGATTATAGGCAAATCGTATCATTATCCATTAGATTTTTTCGAATACGAATATCTTCAGATACAAATACGCATCAAACAATTTTTATTATTTTTCGAATACGAATTCAAATAAAATCAGATATTATCCGATCGGTTTACAACTTAGTAATAAAACATAAGTATGATCTGAACTTTGCCGCCTAAAAAGTATGATGTGAACATTAACTTCATCATAACTTGTTGGTATCTACGTGTGCGCTCGCTCCAACAAAAGACAACCACATGACAAACAACAAAAGTTCTTTTATCAAGTACCGACTTTCATCAATTCAGTTGATAATTATTTTCAGCTAATCGAATCAAAATAATTCGTTCTTTCTAGTTATTAAAAATTTTACAAATTCTTTTTTAGATTGTTAATTTTGTTTTTTCTAATATAAAAAAACGAGCAAATATCCAGACCAGAACTATAAAGGACCAAACATTAAGAGAGAGAGAATGCATTAGTGTAGTTCAACTTCACAGCTCCTGTCAAGAATTTCAAAAAAATAAAATGTACCAGTGTAGTACACAGGCTGCTCTTTGTATTTTAGTAGCATCACGAGAAAAAGAGAGGCTCATCCTTTTTTTTGTTTTAGGAGAGCCGGAGATCTAACTTCCAATTAATTAAGCATGGCTCTTTAGTTCTCTAGCTACAGACCTACAGTCTTTTTGGAGCTGAGCTTTTAATTCTCTGATCTCTGCAGGCCGAGGCTTTTATTCAATGAAGAAAGAGCATGTTATTTTGTTATTTGTCTTCATTTTTATTTCTTTTGGCTAGGTGACAGTGTGGCACTGCCTTCCATTTTTGTCTCGTCTTGTTGTTTTTATCTATGTAGCTGCATGTCTTATCCAAGCAAAGGGTATTTTATGCCTAGCTGTTTGTGATTGTAGGCTCAGCTTTTTTATTTTCTCATATCATATGGGAGATGGATAAGATTAAGAAAAAGGAACACCAGTGATTAGAGTTTATTTATAAAGTTTCAAATATACACAATTACACATGAATGCAAAGTGTAAATTATACCATTACAAATGCAACTGTATTGATAATGAAGAATGATTTTGATGGCTTAGAAATTTCGTCATTATATACTTAGCTGATTTTTTTCGCTAAGAAACAAAATGAATCCTACATAATATTACAATAAAAAAGGTTGTTGGAATCGAGGGTCTTAATTTAAGCAATTCTAAAAATACCGAGGTCTAATTGACAATTGCAATGAAGTTTTAACAATTCAAGCACAAGCAATTTGTAAACAAAATTAATAATGAAATTAAAGAGAAGAGTTTAGAAAATGCAAACAAAGCAATCCAAGAGACACAAGGATTTTAACGGAGTTCGGATATTGACGATTCTAGTCTCCGGGACTCCCGACCCCCCGACACGGTAACAAGGTTGAGCCGATTCACTAGACAACACAAGTGAATTTACAACTTCGGAATTGAAGCTCTCTTACACACACTGGTGGAGCACCAACCCTAACACGGGGTGTCGAACTCGGTCTCGCTTACACACACCGGTGGAGAACCGAGCCAACGAAAAATAAAGTAACAAAAAATACAATCGAATAGATGATAAGATAATAAACACTCAACACAATCTCTCTAAGAATTTAGAATAATTTAGAACAATGAGATTGAATCTTTGAGCTAAGGTTTGGCTATGTGTTTTAAGCTCAACAATGGTGGAACTAAGGGTTTTGCAATGTAGGATTGTTGGAGAAGAAGGGGGTGAAGGGTCTCTTTTATATATAGCTTGAAACACTTGCATTCTTGGCTGAAATTCAATTAAAACGTTATATAACTGTCCAAAACGTTACATAACGTTTTGCCCTAGAATTGGACCGTTGGAGTTGTCAGAATTCGACCGTTATATTGTCTAGATATTTTTCGAAACGTTATATAACGTTCTAAAATGTTACATAACGTTCTGGCAACTTAAAGACACATGTTCTGCCTATTTCAAGCGTTACAGAACAGAAAAAAAACTTCTGAAACGTTACATAACGTTCCGAAACGTTACATAACGTTCTGGCAACTTTCAGGCACATGTTCTGCCAATTTCAAGCATTACAGAACAGCAAAGAAACTTCCGAAACGTTATATAACTTGCTAAAACGTTATATAACGTTTTGGCTGTTCATCTCAATGTTCAGTCTTGAAATAGTCATAACTTTTGATCCGTAGCTCCGATTTCGGTCATTTTCAAAGCGTTGGAAAGGTCTCGATGAACTCTACACTTCTTCTCAGATTATCACTAGAATTTTTCAGACTTTTCTTCTTTGATTTTTGCATTTAAGTCGCTACAATTAAGCTTAATACACAAGAAATGGTTAAATTCAATTTGGTTTTGCAAATCAAACAAACTTAGGAAAGTTTGAGTCAACAAAGGTTAATTATGGAATTGATGAAATTCAACGAACATTTTTTTAATGATAGACAATAATTCCTTAATAAGTTTTGGTCAGCTCAACAAATATATATAATTTGCTCATAATGATAGTCACCTATACATAGTGGAAACTACAAATAATTTTTTTATCATAAAATTGAGTTAAATCTTTAATTAGAGAAGGATACACACATATAATGGTACTTTAAACTTGTTGTCGTGATTGATCCAGGATCGATGTGGGCTATGTGCAGTTAAAGATTTTAATTGCCTTATAGTTCGTCCAAATGACTCTTGATTTCATCATTCAGTCAAAATAAACTGAGAAATTGATTGAAGACAACTCTCATGTAATTTATATGGTTCGTATTTCAAGTTGCACATTCAATTCTTTGATTGATATGGATTTGTTGTGGCCATCGTTCACATCCGAATCTGAATCAGACATGTCTTCAATATGCACCGCATCATGTTCCCCGAGTTGGTTGAAGTTTGTCCTCAAGCTTGCTTCTTCTTCATAGTATTTGTGGAGATGACTGACATTGAATGTGTTGGAGATATGCAAGTCATTGGATAATTTCACGCGGTATGCATTTGGTCCAAAATTTTCCAAAATTTCACATGGCCCAACCATTCTTTTATAGGGGAGATGTGGTTGCACGATGGCGAAAGTCTCCAACGGTACTTTAGCCAACGAGTTCTTCCAAGCGATTAGGGGTGCTTTCTTTTCTCCGACGAGTACGAACACCTCAACGAAGTACCAACACTTAATGGAGGAGTGTATGGATAGTTATGCACAGCACATGTGTCCTAACAACAGTAATTTTCTGCTTGAATTATTCCGTAACGCTTGGAGACTCGGATCCTTTTATAGGAGAGAAAGTGTATCTTGGTAAGATGCAAAATTAATTATCAAATATTCACAAAATATTTGAAATTATATTCTCTCCATAATTACTGCTGTAAACATTTCCACAAATTTGATATAAAAGCTAGAATATCCAATCAGAAAGATAACGATAAATCTAGGCAGCCAAAACATGCCTTACAGCAGGTCTCTTGCGATCGCAATAAATCTCATTGCAGATCCAATTGACTTGGCAGGTTTCTGCCAAGTCTCTTGCGGCTGCAATGGGGTCATTTGCGACCACAATCAATTATGCTGGAAATCAACATATTTATTGCCAAATCTCTCTTACTATATTGCGGTCACAAGGAACTTATTGCGGCCGCAATAGACCTTCGTTTGTGCTATTTTGCTTGGTCTTTGATCCAATTTGAGTTGGATTTAACCCAAACAATATTTCTGACTTTACACTAACACCCATATATAGTTTAATTGATCATAATCAATCCATTAACAACTATAATCAATTTACTTTAATTTTATATGCATTCGTGTCCAAAATCTTAGTGAAATACGTATAATGCCTTGAATATTGAATTAATCACATTTACGACATCTCCACATATTACTTCTAGTAATATTGGTGACAGTACATGACATGTAGTAATCATATAACACGTAGTCCAAACTTAATTGATTGGAATTGACGTCTCAATTCCAACATTATGAGGTTGAGAAAATAATATATCAATATTTATTCCCCTCTCGTTTCTCAATTCTTGGACCAAAACACATTTTCTAATATAGAAACAATGTTGCTCTAAGTATCTCATAATTTAAGAATTTAACCTAACATATTATAACTCATATTTTTATGACAATGTGTGCATTTCATATGCCACATGTATTTCAACAAACTATAGAGATTTAGAGGCATTTGGTTTAGAATATTTACGTATAGCAGTTATTGCATATCTTTCAACAAAATGAAAAATATACCTGCATATTAATCATTCTAATCATATCTTACAAGGTCATTTTCTGCCCCTCCATGACATCATATCATAGAGCCAAGCTTTTAAATAGCGGCGATAAAACGGCGATTTAGCGGTTTTAGCGGTTTTTGGAGCTATAACGCAAGATATATTGAAAAATGCGATTTTAGCGGTTTTTGGCGATATAGCGGTTTTAGCGGGCGATATAGCGGTTTTAGCAGCCGATAAAGCGGACACGATTTAGCGTTTTAGCGGCGATTTAGCGGTTTTAGTGGTGATATAGTTATTTTTGCTGTTTAATTGTTATTTTTTTAGCAGATCAAGTTTTAGGTGACTTTTCATTTTTTCTTTATGCTTCTAAACTACTAATATACTTGCTTATGAATTATTCAATACAGAGCATGGCTAAAATAATATGCATAGTATACCACATTTCGTACTATGCGGTCATTTATATTTAATTTGGTCATTAAATTGATATTTAAGTTGCTCAATAAATTCTTCATATCAAATATTGTAGGAAATAAAATTTTGTAATTTTTAGAGCTTTCTTGTTATTTTTAAATATTTTTTTAAAAACAGCCCAGAAATGGCACTTTTGTAGTATTAAATCTGGACTGTTTTTAAAAAATATTTAAAAAATAGCAAGAAAGCTCTAAAAATAACGAAATTTGATTTCCTACAATATTTTCATATGAATAATTTATTGAGCAACTTAAATCTCAATTTATTTCCTATATATATATGCATAGTACGAAATGAGGTGTACTATGCATATTATTTTAGCCATGCTCATTCAATATATTATTCTTTGAAAATATATTTTGTGAACAAATTACTATTATGTGCTATAATTAAGCATACAAATTATATTAGTTATAATTTATACTTAATATCATTTGAAATAAAGTAATATGATATAAATATCGATATGGTAATTGATAACAAATTATTATTATATGTTATTATTAAGCATAGAAATTATATTAATTATAATTTATACTTAATATCATTTGAAATAAAATAATATGTTATAAATATCTATATGGTAGTTGATAACAAATTACTATTATATGTTATTATTAAGCATATAAATTGTATTAATTATAATTTATACTTAATATCATTTGAAATAAATTTATATGATATAAATATCGATATGGTAGTTTATCGACCGTTTTATCACCGATAAAATGCTAAACGCTAAATCACTCCTCCACCGCTAAACCGCGCAAACCGCTATTTTAAACCTTGCATAGAGCACATGAAAAAATAGTAACACACTATTTTCAACTTCATCACAAATATCAATTAAAGTGATTGTTAGGTCTACATGATCACATAAAAAAATGGTTTTCCTCTATAATCAAGACAAATTAATTAAATCTAATTCAATCTTTTTCTTGACTTATGGGATATCATTTATTTGACTATATCTCACATGTAATCATTAAAGTAATTAAAAATAAGCATCAAGTTCAACCCTCTACTGTCGGATCTAATATATCCAAAATAGTCTCTATAACCTAAACAACTTAATTATAAAGTTTTTAAGTCACTATGTACAACTTATTATGTTCTAAAGTTGATAAACTTAAATTCACGTTATGATTTAACTATCATTTCAGGCCAATTAAATCTTATTAAACTTAACATAGCTTATCATGCCATAAAATAAAATAATAATATGAGATAAGTATCTAATAAAGAAATATAACTATCCATTCAAAATAAAGTATCTACAATTTGAATCACAAGAATAAAATATAGTACAATATATCATCAAATTTGAAATACATAAAATATCATGGAGCGATACATTCAAAAACAAGCACATGTGCTAATGGCACATATTGCACAAATAAAATTAATCCTCCATTTATATATTTTTATTTCACAAAAAATTGATAATTACTACATTCTGATTTTCAACAAAAATATGTCCACACAATATCACAAAACTATCAACCATCAAACAATACAAGCCTTCTCGACCAGACCTTAGATTTTCTCTTTCGGTCTGTCATCATGTCTAGACGCCTTGCCTATCATGTTTTAAACAATCCGTCAAGGCACATGATTAGCTATTCAACCAGGGCTATGGCAGTCTGCTAGAGTCCACTAGCACTAAGCCTACAGACCTTATGACTTGTCTAGTTTGATTATATTTTGTGATTTGCTAATATTGTAAAACCAAAATTCTTGTAGTTCAACTTGCCTAAAATATGATTTCTTTTATGCATTTAAGTCCATTATTATAATCTCTTTAGTATCATCCACAAATATTTGACTATGTCATCTTGTTTAATTCTACTAGCACCATTCGTCCATAAAACAAACTCAAGCATAACAATAAAGTTAAAACTTTACTTATTGCTACTATGCTAACACATGACATTACAAAAATCATTTTGATATAGTTCCAAGACGCTATTCCAGATTGCTTCTTGAACTTACAAAATTTAGATTTGAGTTTGCATAATTTATTGTCAATATTTGATCATACTATGTTTGAGATTCATATTTAATGATTTTAATTTGGTATTAGAACATCCAAAACACAACAAGAAATCATTAAACTTATTTCTACTCAACAACAAAGTATCAGTAATTTCAGTTCTAAGCAAATTAATTTATTCTTATTCACATTTAGAATTCTAATTATGATAGTATCACGTAATCACTATCTCCGTATAAGTCATTGAAATTTCATGATGTCCAACATCATAAATGCATATGAGTTTCTTATTAAACAAAGATTACTTGATTATGTATTTAAGCTGTTTTTAAATTACTCTTGGAGACTAAGCATAATTAATCTAAGAATTAATCTAAATAATTTTTAGAACAAAGGTTAGCACATAAACAATGATTTTGCCATCCAATCTATGATTAATCTAAAAATAATATTTTCTTTACTGCAAAATCGAAAGATAGCCTAGGGCGTCAATCATCTCCGGCAAACAAAAAAAATCATTTTTGTTAATTTAATTGATGCAAAATCTCAATATATATGAGATACAAGAATTATGACCCACAGTCTATTCTTTGCAATCGGTAAAGAAAATTTGCATCTCATAATATTGCCGTCAACAATTCATAATGGCATCTCGTAATACTGTCCATTATTTGTGTAAACACACACTAAAAATGCAATAATAGTTACTGGTTTTATTACGCTCGATAAGATAGCACCACATGTGCCATCAAACCCGTAATCTTGATTCGGTACGTACAATTACCAACCAGTCAAATAATGTTATACAAATAACCCTACAATTAATATTAGACTCTGGTATCATGTCATTTATGGTATCTTTATGTCTCAAAAATCGTGATTAAATCAAGTGATTATCGCAGTTTCAGACCAAAACTAAAATTGACAGCAATCAGAAAAAACTGACGCCAATCTAAATTCAAACATATATATCTCACTCGTTTTTCATCCAAATTTTTTGATTTAACCCAATCTGGGATGAGCACTCAAAATCCCTTTCAATTGTGAAAAATCTAAAATTCCAAGACTTAGAGAAAAATGACAAAATGACCAATAAATTCAAAGATTCAGCCAATCAATTCTGAAATCTCATTGGAACGTCTCTGTTGCAAACACCATAACTTACTCACCGTTAATCGAAATAATACAAACTTACACAATCTGAAAAGATCTCTAAAAGATCTATATTCACATAAGCTTTATCGTACTTTTAATTTACAAATTGAGAGAAAATTGATTTGCACTACAGAAAGGTCACTGGTTTCAGATTTTCTAACAGACTGACACGTGTGACTTATAATAGCAATATCTTCCTTTATACTTATCCAATCTACGAGTTCTAATACTTTTCAAAAAACTTACCGAGAGATCTACAACTTTCGAACAGAATGTTGATCCATTTGAATAAGATAAAACCACAAAAATTGCCCTGCAAAGTCAGAGAGTCTCAGAAAAATAGAACATATCCGCGCCAGAAAACAATCACCATTAATCCACAATTTTTTTCCCCTCAAATCACAAAATTAAATACCAAAAATCAATTACAAAGTTTTATTGGTGCATTAAAACCGAAAAGGGGCACTATGGCTCAGATAGCAATGTAAGAATAATCTACTCTACTACTTCATAGTAAATCCAATATAAACCGTTATCGTAAGCGGAAGCTGAAGCGATCAAGTACCGTCTCCTTTCGAATTTTTTTTGCATCATGCATCTTGCTGTATCATCTCTTATTTTTGCACTAAACATCATCTTCGAGATATAGTCAATAAATGTTAATTACTATAACTAGCACCATACGATTCACGGTTCAAATATCAAATCCGTAACTTCGTTCTTTAGTGCAAAACTCAATATCTTAATCTCAGATCTCTCTACGAAAATAGAAGTTCGCAATCACTTATATTCCCTACTCTCCATTCACTGTATCAGAGGATGTATATAGGACAAAACATTTGGATACCTCTCAGCCAAGGGGTGCGCATATTCATCAGAGGCATCTATTTAGTTTCAGTCTATTAATCCTCTCCATTAAAGAACAAATGAACATTTCCATTTAACATAATTTTGCACTACAAATTAATTGATTCCACCTGATGTATCATTGTATCAATATATTATACTTATAGGACTTAATTAAACTAATTATACATCAATTGTGATTAATGTTTCTGAATCAATTCATATTTAAAATATCAGGACAACACTACTTAATGAATTCTTTCGAATCGTGCAAGCACTCAAACAAATATCCAATAGGTATAAACGAATTATTTTTCAAGATTTACATATGAGTTCAATATATATTTAAGAATGCTTAATTCTGCCATGGAACACAATTTGATGGTTTTCTTTTAATTTTATGATTCTCTATTTTATTGGAGAAAAATTAATATTAACGCTAATTTGGAAGTTATATTAATCATCAGATTTAAAATTGAACGATCAATATGATTACCGATCCATAGCAGAATCCACCTATATTTATACATATCCATTCACACGATTCAGGTTTGAATAACTGAAATGTACCTCAAAAAAAAAAAGATAATAGGAACTGTTCTCACTTCTCAGCTTTGGTCCCATTTGATCCAGTGATCAATTATTCTTAGCTAAAGAAGAATTTAATTCTAAAAAAAGATACTTCTATTAAGAAACAGATTGCTCTTTTATGTTTGCCCATGCTGTCAGATCCAGGGTCCATATCTAGATGGCTTTATGTTTAGACTGTGCTATCTATCATCATGCTATGTTTGTTTTCTGAGCTAATTTATTGCAAGACCTACTGCTCCTAACAAATACTGTACCATCCAAAAAATGAAAGTGCATTAATCAATGACTTGTGAGAAAAGTCCACTCAAAACTGTTTATTCAGGGACACTTCTCATTTGCAGTTTTTTTTAATAATAGACAACTAATAAATAATTTGTAAATAAAAACAAAGACTGGTGTTTTTTTTTACATTGAATATTAAATAACAGTAGATTTTATACTGTTTCATTAGAATATCAAAGAAACGATATTAAATATTTAAATCTACATTTCTTGTATATGTCACAACAGTTACTAACAAAAACAATATAGATAAAAAAGATATATTCTATACCGTTATTTTTATTCAATGGAAAAAGACCTCACTCTTTTGTTTTACAAATTATCTAATACTTTTCTATTAATAAAAAAACTGTCTTATTCGCTTAACTAATAAATAAAATTATTTATCAGATAAAATGATTTTGTTCAACAATTATAATTAACGTGAAAATGTTTTTATATGACTTGTAAATGTTCTTTTTGAATAATAATAATTCCTTTGTTAGATGACATTGTTTAACTGTTAAATAAAACAATATAGATGTAAACTAAACGGACAATTCTGGAATGAAGTGCTATCTTTTCCCTGAATTGCTCATTTTAACATAAAAATCAGCGGTGCGTGTGTATTTTTTTTTGGATTGATGCATCTTCAGTAACTATTGTTCATTGTATAATTTGTATTCCTCGAATTACCGTTGATAATTTACCATTTCAAACTAAAATGGCCTTTTCTCTCCAATCTTTTGTCATGTGGGGGGCAAACGAAGGAAGAGTATTATCTGCCGCACACACACGCAACAGCGACGGACGTGTCAGATTTATCGCGCTGTAAGCAACGGACGATTCATATGTAATTCAAGGAAGATTTAATATTATAAAATTTAGTTTGCACGAATCTTGATGCACATAAAAGACTGAAATTTACGACGTCGAACGCACGGTGTCCATACTTTGTGGCCGAAGATCTCTTTCCGCAAACGAATCATTCACTATTCAACTCTTTGGCACTAAAATGGGAGCATCCTCGCCCATCATGTTTTCTATGGCCAGATGTCGTTCGTCTAATTATGATTTTTTTTGTCTTCGATAATAATTTTGGCGTATACTCGTTATGGGACAATGAGGTTCAGATCGGGTCGAGTTTCAATTATCTAGTTTCAGGTATTTCTCGGGCTTCGGGTCTTTCGGTTCGAATAGGTTCGGATTTCAATTATCTCATTTCGAGTTTTTTCGAGTTTCGGGTCTTTTGGGTTCGAATCGACTTAAAAATATTATCGAGTCACAGGTCTGATCAAATCGGGTCTTGTCGGGTCGGGTTTGGGTCATCTTGTGTTGGCATTTGTCAGGTCTTTCTCGGGTTTCGTGCCTTCCGAGTTCGGGTCTTTTGGGTTCGAATCGGGTCGAATTTCAATTATCTCATTCGAGCCTTGCGGGTTCGAATCAATGCGACAAGCTATGATACTAAGCTGAAGTGCTACTTGACAAGTCAATTGAACAAGTGTTCTTATAAAAAAAATCATATAAAAATAAATAAACCAACCCATCAAATAAACAATAAAAGAACTTTTTCCAATTTATAAAAGATTCAGAACCATGAATTTTTTAACCTAAATAAAATAGAGAATTCAATTTACATGACATAATAGTCCACATAAAAAATTAACTAAGCAGAATAATGTTAAAATTAAAAAAACAAAACAAATTATTAATATTTATAATGTATACATGGATCTGCCATCCTAAATGAATTGGATGTCGGATCATCTGATCTCAGCTCTCTGATCTATTATGTTTAGGTCAAGTCGGGTCGAGTATCGGGTCATTTGGTATCGGATCATCTCAGATTGCGGGTCATGTCGGGTCGGGTCAGGTCGAAGGGTCATGTGATCTCAGATCATTTCAAATCCCGGGTCATGTTGGTCCAGGTCGGGTTCGGTGTTAGGTCATCTAATCTCGGGTCTTTTCGGACTTCGGGTCATCTGATCTCTGGTCTTTTCAGACTTCGGGTCATGTCGATCCAAGTCGGGTTGAGTATCGGGTGATTTGATGTCAGGTCTTTTTGGGTTTTGGGTCATATCAAATCAGGTCGGGTCGGGTATTGGGTCGTCTGATGTCGGGTCTTTTCGGATTTCAAGTCATATCAAATCAGTTCGGATCGGATATCGAGTCATCTAATGTCAGTTCATTTTCGAATTTCGAATCATATCGAGCTACTCCAAGTCGAGCGTATTTATCGAGTCGGATCGGGTTCTACCACCTCTAACCAAAAGTAACTATAAAAAATGAACCAAAAGTAACTATAAAAACTGAAAGTGGATTAATCAATCGACCTAACAAAAAATCAAGGGTGCATGTGCTTTTTTTGGTATAGATGCATCATTATTCTTTAGTAACTGATGCATTATTCTTTAGTAACTTTTTGTTGATATAAGGGTTTCAGTATTTATTACTAAAAATTTTATAACATAATTTCACCTTGGCGTGCATAAAAGTTTGAACTCATAATTTTACTGTAGTCATTTTAATTAATTATCACTTGAGTTACTAGATCATTATTATTTAGTAATTAATTTGCATTTTTTTTGTTATAACATGTTTTTTTTTCTTCTGGAGCATTCTCACATGTACAGGAGTCTAAATTCTCTAATAGTTCGAGTTATAGCTAAATATATTGATTTCAGATAAATTAGAAAACCAATCTTCTATGAGCA
>CAXKVX010004375.1:0-14788 GCA_964058865.1 Eleocharis quinqueflora
GATGAAATAGAAATCAACAATGTAAAAAACTATTTGAATACAAAATTTGACATTAAAGACTTAGGACATCTCAAATATTTTTTGGGTATAGAGTTTGCTTACTCTAAAAAAGGACTTTTTATGTCACAAAGAAAATACACATTAGATTTGTTAGAAGAAACGAGAAAAATAGGATGTAAGCCAGCAAGCACACCCATGGAACCTCATGTTAAAATTAGTTGTGAAAATGGTGAATCCTTAGAAGATATTTCCCAATTTCAATTTATAACTTGACTGTTACTAGACCTGACTGTTACTAGACCTGATATAACTTTTGCTGTTAGTGTAATAAGTCAATTTATGCACTCACCTAGAACAACTCATCTAGATGTAGTTAATAGGATATTAAGGTATCTCAAAGGTAGTCCAGACCAAGGAATTCTAATAAGAAAGAACGATAATCCTAACTTAATTGCTGGTTATTCTGATGCAGATTGGGTTGGCAGTTTTGATAGAAAATCAACCACCGGATACTATACCTTTGTTGGAGGCAACTTGGTAACATGGAAAAGTAAAAAAACAAAATGTTGTGGCTAGATCAAGTGCAGAAGCAAAATACTGAGCAATGAACTAATTTGGCTTAAACAACTGCTTCAAGACATATGGATCAAATGTGGCAAGCCAATGAATATGTACTGTGACAATCAAGCGGCAAGGCATATCACATCTAACCCAGTCTTTCACGAAAGGACCAAGCACATTGAAGTAGATTGTCACTTCATACGAGAAAAAGTTCAAGCAAAAGAAATCGAAACTCCTTATGTTAATAGCAAGGATCAATTAGAAGATGTGTTCACCAAGGCACTAGACAAAGGACAGTTTGAAAGAATCATTGACAAGTTAGGATCAACAAATATTTATCGATTCTAACTTGAGGGAGAGTGTTGAGAAAAAAGGCAAGCCAGCCCATTCTTTCAGGGCATAATCAGCAATTATTCAAGAATCAAATGAGATATTGAGTTTATAAAAAGTAGCATATGTAAAGATATTTTCTGTATAGGTGTAGGAATAAATAGAAAGTGACCAACGATCACCAAAATTCTCCATATAAATAATCCATATATAATTTTGTAATATACACTAGAGATATGTGCTTGCGCTTCACGCGAAAAAGTTAAAATTTAAACTTTCGTATTACAATAATAAAATTATAATAAACCGTTTAATTAATATAAAAAAAGTAATGGCAGGGAAAAATTGAAAAGTTATGAATAGTGGCGGCCGATGAGACATAAGTATGCGTGAATCGCCATGCGTCATGTGGCTTGCGTCATGCGTCATGTGTCTCACGTTATGCATCATACATCATGGGTGATGCGCCATGCATCATGCAATATGCGACATGCGACATGCGGCATGCGACATGTGTTATGCGTCTTGTGTTCTGCGTCATGCGCCATGCCTCATGTGATATTCTTCATGCATCATGCGCCAAGTGTCATCTGTCATGCTACATGTGTGATGCATCATGCGTCTTGTGTTTTGCGTCATCCGTCGTGTGTCGTGCGTCGTGCGTCATGCGATATGCGTTATGACTCATGTCTGTATGCGACATGCTGCCATGCGTCGTGTGTCATGCGATATGCGACATGAGTCATGAGTCATGCGGTGTCCGTCGTGTGTCATGCGCCATGCGTCGTTCTTCTTATATAGTGTGATTTGTGTCATACGACATGTATTGTGCGTTCTGTGCCATGCATCATGCGTCATGTGCCATGCGTTATACATCATGTGTCATGCGTCTGACGTCTTACATCATGCATCATGCGTTTTGTGTCTTGCGTTATGCGTCAAGTGTTACTCCTCTAACGTTATGTGACTTGCAAAGTCATGCGTCATGTGTTACGCGTCATACAACATGTGTCATGCATCATGCGTCAGGCGACATGCGTCATGCAAGGGTACGCCAAAGATAATGAAGCTCAAAGTCAGTAATTTGACAACATGATGATGCCGCCACATGACGCTGCCGCATGACGCCGCCGCTTGACGCCGCCGCATGATGCCCCCGCATGCTGCCGCCGCATGAAGCCGCCGCATGACGGCGTCTGCTGTCGCTTGATGTTGCCGCATGACGTTGCCGCTTGACGCTGCTGCATGGCGTTGCCGCATGACGCTAATGCTGTCGCTGCCGCATGACGTTGTCGCGGGAGTTGCTGCATGACGTATGATGACGCCGCCGCATGACGTCGCCTCATGGCGCCGCTGCATGACGCCGTCTGTTGCCGCATGATGCTGCTGCATGACGCTGTCGCATGACGCTGCTGCATGATGCTGTCGCATGACGCGGCTGCATGACGCCACAACGCGCTGACGCTGCCGCATGATGCTAATGTTGCCGCTTCCGCATGACGCTGCCGCGGGAGTTGCTACATGACATATGATGACGCCGCCGCATAACGTCGCCTCATGGCGCCGCTGCATGACGTCGTCTGTTGCCGCATGATGCTGCTGCATGACGCTATCGCATGACGCTGCTGCATGATGCTGTCGCATGACGCGGCTGCATGACGCCACAACGCGCTGACGCTGCCGCATGACGCTAATGCTGCCGCTTCCGCATGACGCCACAACGCGCTGACGCTGCCGCATGACGCTAATGCTGCCGCTTCCGTATGACGCTGCCGCGGGAGTTGCTGCATGACATATGATGACGCCGCTGCATGACGTTGCCGCATGACGTTGCCGCATGACGCTGCCTCATGACGCTGTCGCATGATGCAACAACGTGCTGACGTTGCCGCATGACAGTGTCGCATAACGTTGCCGCATGACGCTAACGTTGTTGCTGCTGCATGACGTTGCCTCGGGTGTTGCTGCATGACATATCATGACGCCGCTGCATGACGTCGTCTGTTGTCGCATGACGATGACGCTGCCGCTGCCGCATGATGCTGTCACATGACGCTGCCACATGACGCAATAACCTGATGACGCTGCTGCATGACGCTGTCGTGTGATATGCATCATGCATCACACGCTGTCATGCATCACACGTCATGGGTCATGTGTCATGCGGTATACGTCATGCGTGATGCGTGATGCGCTATGCGTCTTGCATTTTGCGTCATGCATTATCCGTCATGGATTATGATTCATGCGTGATGTTTCATGCCTTATGCATCATGCGTTATGCGGCATGTGCCACGCGCCATGAGGGGAAATGACACGTAGGCATGGAAGAAGGGGAAAGTCAGCGCAATCCAGATGGCAAAGCAGGCAACACAACCAAAGTAAGAAGGAGGCAGAGCACATAGAGACGGAAGGAACATGGGCACGAAGCTGATATAAGAATAAATTTAGGATAAAGCAGACCTGACAGCCACACAGGCAAGAATGCAGATAGCCAAAGGGAGAACGGCACAATGCCAAGCCCAGTGCAGACCTGGCACATATTCGAAGATCGCAGGATTTCGTACGGTGAGGGATGAGACACGTTCCGCATAGGCGCAAGCAAAGGTCAGAAAACGCATGCCACACAGGGAACAACAGAGCCAGCGAGAAATTTGCAAGAAAAGCTAAAACTCTACAAAAGCAGATAATAAGTAGGTGTGATGAATTGAGGTGAACTTACCACTGAACGCCAACCCGTACGCCGCAACCATGGCAGTCTGAATCACCGTGTTCTCTTGCCTCGTGAAAGGTTGCTTCAGCAATCCCCACTTCTCCAAAGCCACGGTCCACATCCGTACAAAGAAAAACCCAAGCAAACCAGCTGAGACGTTGAGCTGCAAAAAAAAAAAAAGACGTGGCAGTAGCAAAAAAAGGAAAAACAAAAGCTAGGGAAAAATTTTATAAAAAAATGCTACAGTAATTTCACTGTAGCATGAACAGTGAAAACACAGAGACGTGTCAGCAGCAAAAAAAAGGGAAAACAAAAGCTGGGAATTTTTAAAAAAAAAATGCTACAGTAATTTCATTGTACTGTGGAAAATGAACAGTGTAAAAAATGTTCATTAACAGCGACGTAGCATTAACAGTGAAAACATTGTTCATTGCACTGTGGAAATGAACAGTGTCAAAAATGTTGCGCCATGACATATGTTCTATACTGAATCAATAAAATAGACAATCCTTTTCATAAAATCAATAGATACAATGAATTATCTTCATTCAGTTCAGCACGGAACTGATCTAACCACCCACTCTGACAAACACTGGTCAAATGGACTAACTAATGTAACAGATTAACAAACTGAAATGGACTAATCACGGTCTTCTCCATTATCTTCATTCATAATCCCTCCATTACCAGCTCGTTGCATTATTTGAAAAGGTACTGTGGTTTATGATGTTGATTTTGTGGGTTTTAATTTGGGGCAAAACGGTGATAACTAGTGCCAGCTTGTGTGATTAGCCGATTTTTGCTTGATTCTTTGATTATGGTTAATTTATTATTGGATTAAGGATGGTTATTTTCTGGCTCGAGATTTGTTGTTGTCTAATGTTTCGCTGATTCTATAATTTCTATTTGTACCAGTACCAGTGGTTGACAGTTGCAGTTAATGTTATTTGTCAATACCAGTATTTTGCTAGGTCTGACCACTGTTGTGTGGCTCTGTTGTAGGCTGGCTTGTATCTAAGAATTTCCATCTTGCATTAAAATTAGACTCGATTCAAAGTTTTTGGCTTAATTATGATCTTAATTGAAATTGAAGGTCAGTCGAAACAAGGACTCATCTCGTAGGCTTGTAGACTTGATCTGACTCATCCTATCCTTTCTAGTATTAGTAACTACTTCAGGAGCAGGTTATGCAGGTAATGCTCTCGAAATTAGATCAATTTCAGTTAAATCAAAAGGTGGAGTAAGCAATCCAAACAATCTACAAATTGTGAATTTTGGTACCAGTAACTAGATTGAGTGACTAACATATGGTTTACCAAAATCAAGAGAATTAGTGAACTATAATAAGAGTTCGGTGAAGTATAATTTATCTCGTGTATGTATATACATATTTCATCTCAGTTATTAAATTTGAATAGAAAACCAAAATAAAATATAGTTTATTTTTATTACTTCAATATATTTTGTGTAGGGACTTCGTAGCAAAATTAGAGTTGCAATCAAGAATAATCAAGAAAGTTCAAGATCAATCATCATAATAATAAATGTAAAATTATTCGAAAATTTGTTTAATTAAGATTTGTTGAACTTGAAATATTAAAAATTAGAACTTAACCGTTAGCCAACAGTTGACAACCTTTGACAACGATTAGTTAATCTAAAATCCAAATTGATCCACGACTTTTCAATTGATTCCAGTAACCAACCATTAGTCAACGGTTACCAACCGTTAGCAACGGTCAAGCCTTCGAAAATACTCTTTGTTTCCAGACTTTCACCAATTTATTTCAGTGAACAAGCGTTAGCCAACCATTAGCTAACGGTTAGTTCCTCGTTTAAAATATTATTTTTTATTTTTCAGGATCATAAATATTATTTTTTATTTTTTCAAGTTAGTCATAAATTTTTTTAATATTTCGCAGCATACATTTATATTCAAATAAAAAAAATTAAATGAACGATATTAGCAATACCATTCATTTAGTCTTTTTGTATGGTATTGTGAATGCTGACTTTTTTTTTTTCCGAGTATCCTCGTGTAAATATAATTTATTTATTTAATTTTTAATTATAAAAAAATCGGAAGACATCACTCCGACCTGTGGGAAGTGGGAACCACTTGGATAAGTGTGAACATCGAGACGAATTTGGGGATGGAGGTCGGAACCATATCGCACTATACAAAAATTTCTCCGGCATCAATCATGCTGGAAAAAGAATAAATAAATACAATCGCTGCATGAGGCATTTCCTCCGTCGTTCGTCTCCATTAAAGCAAGTAAAGATTGCTTCTACTTCCTTGGAGGTATGCTGCTTTTTCTTCTTTCCGTTCTTTTATTTTTTTTCCTTTTTGATGTGTGTCAGTGTGTGTCCTTGATCTTGTTTAAGGATGAAGTCCCTTTACCTAGTTACCTGAAGGGAAAGTTTGGTGCTAATCAATATCTCTTCCTAAGAAATCTTCTACAGATTAACATTAGTTTCGCTCTTTTGATTTTTCAATGATAGGGCTTCCGATTTTAGTGCCAATTTTTTTTAAAGGTCCAATATGTGACTCCTAATTGGAAAGAATACCAAATCCCCTAAATTCCTAAATTCCAACTACTAAGGATAATTTTGTAGCAACTTAAGGTGGTCAAGGAGGGATACTCGTAATTTTGGGTTGCGACTAGATGGAAAAGTGTACTGTCTACTTTATTGTACCATCAAACTGGTAAATATTTTTAGAAAACATTATTTATATAAAAAAAAAATTTGGTTTATAGATCTCTTCTTAATTAATTAGATAAGGTATATACCTAATTTGTGTCAATCTGAAAAACATTTAATCTTTCATCAAACAATTTAAAATTTTCAACAGTAGAGTTTTAATATCTTTGCCATGAATGACCAATTATATTTACATTTATTCAAATTTTACAAACCCTTTCTAAATAACTAGAAACACGTCCACACTTTTAGCTTTTTAGTTTGAATAATATTTTTCAAAGACATGTTGCGTAAGAGTCGGATGTACCATAAAAGTTGGTTGTGCGCTAAAATTATCCTTGTTTTCATTAGTGATGTCAGCGGAAATATCTTTTCTTTATCCACTTGCATACTTTTCAATTGGAATTGAACTTCTTGTAGTATCAAGTTCTGTACAATGATTTGTGAGTAACTTGTCATTGTTTTATTTGGAAACTCAATTTTTTAGACGGGTTTTGTTTATTCAGGTTAATGATGACAAACGATCTATACCAACATCCTCAAGGAAGAACATTCGAAATAATCCCTACAAATGATCCAAATAACAAACACGTCTTGGATGGCTCTCATGATATCACATTGGATGCAACCTTGAGCTACTTAAACCAAATACTGTTAGAAGAAGATATAGATGAAAAAGATATTTTGCATATCAAGGAGTCAGATCTTTATGCCATGGAGAAACCTTTATATGATATCCTTGGTCAAAAATATCCTCCAGTGGAGAACCAACAACTCTTCAATTCAGGTTCAGGTTCCGCTGATGCAATACTGTCTGTTTCTGAGTACAAAAAGGGATTGGAGGAAGGAATTAGGTTTCTTCCAAGAATAGATAAGCTGGTTTTAGGTACGGAAGCAAAGAAGCTTTCTTTTCCTCTGGTACCTGAGGAAGATGTTGTGGTTAAGCTCAATTCACACACAGTTGGGCACCGGAAAATTGAGGATTTTATGGGATGCAGGTCCAATGGTAAAAAAAGATCAGATGTAGATTTGGATATTTTAGAGGGGAGGACCCACAAAATATCAATATCTCATTCTGAAGAACCGCCCAGGAATGAAATGTTGGATGAAGTGCTCCTATATAACGGTAATTCCACACAGGTTGCTAGTTTAAAGGAAATCATTCAAAATAACACAAGCAAATACTATGAAAATGATCAGGTGAGAATTCCTGATGTTAAAGCTCTTCTTACTGAATGTTCTCATGCAATATATGCCAATGACTGTCAATTAGCTGAAGGTCTAATAAATAAGATAAGAAAACTATCTTCTTTAGATGGAGATGCGACCCAAAGGATGACCTCTGTGTTTGCTGATGCACTTGAGGCTCGGTTGAATGGCATTGGGAGTGAGGCATTTCACCGTGTTGCTGGAAGAAGGATTCCCACCTCTGAATTTATACAAATTTCTCAGCTATACGTAACTGTAACTCCTTTTCCACGAACTTCAATTTACTATTCCAATCAGACTATCCTAGAAGTAGCAGGTAAATCATCAAAGTTGCATATAATTGATTTTGGAATTGGGTTTGGATTTCAGTGGCCCTCTCTAATACAGGCTTTATCTAGGAACAACAACTGTAAATCAGTAAAACTTAAGATCACCGGTATAGATTTCCCTTTGCCCGGATTTCGTCCGGCTGAACTAGTACAGGAGACAGGTCAAAGGTTGGAAGCCTATGCTGAAAGATTTGGTGTTTCTTTTGAGTACCACAGTATAGCATCAAAATGGGAGAATGTTTCTCTGGATGATCTGAAAATTAAAGAAGATGAAGTGCTAGTAGTTAATTCCTTGTATCGTTTTAGGGAGGTTGGGGATGAAGCAGTTTCCTTGGATAGCCCGAGAAATCGAGTTCTTGATCTTATACGGCAGATTAGACCGCATGTTTTTATTCATGGAATTTTGAATATCGGGGCATTTAGCCCCTTTTTTATTTTACGCTTTAAACAGGCTTTGACACTGTACTCAGCATTGTTTGAGATCCTCGACATCTTGATTTCAGGGAACAACAAGCAGAGGCAATTGATAGAAAGAGTTATCTTTGCTCGTGACATCCTTAATGTGTTAGCATGTGAGGGGTCAGATTGGGTAGTGAAACCAGAGACCTACAAGCAGTGGCACCTGAGAAACTTGCGGGCTGGGTTTGAACCAATTCCGTTAGATCCAGTGTTGTTGAAAGATTGCAAGGAGAAAATGAACAAGACTTGTAATAATAGCATATTTTTTATTGAGGAAGATAGAAACTGGTTACTTCAAGGTTGGAGTGGAAGGGTATTTCATGCTATTTCAACATGGAAGCCAAAGTTAGCATGATCCTTGTTAGAGGTGAGAAAATCTGAGCAACCCCACCTAAGATAACTTCGAGCTCGACAATCTAGTCCGAACCGAGACCAAAGACCTGATGATGACCCGTAGTCAAACACTCGAACCGACCTAACATTGAGTTTGTTGAATTGAGAAAAGGAATAGTTCTGTAAATTAACATTGGTGTTGGAATAGCTCTTCTCCAACAATAATTTGTGCATAATACGTTTACTGCAAATGGTGTACCAGTAGCGACATATTTTCGGCAATTGTCAAGACAAGGGGTCATATGTGGTACGATTTTTTTTTTCCTTTTTCCTATGCTATACGTATTCAATAATTTTAAGAAGTTTGTATTTCTCATGAACCATTAATTGAGTTATTTTTTCACAGAGGAGCTTATCATTATTATTATTATTTTTTTTGAGAGTTTTTGATTGATATAATCAAACAACTATCAATTATTGCAATATTGTTTGTACTTGGATATGACTTTTCAGATGTGCATGTTTAAATTTCCAAGCATCTTATATGATTTTTCATTGATTGCTGCTTAGTGCTTAGCAATGATATCTACCAATCTTCCAAAATTTCCTTCTTTTAAACTAATTAGCACAAATATGTTTATTTTTCAATAATAAATATTGTCTCTCATTAGACCAATCAAATTTATCAATTGCTTTTCAACTAAACTCACATAGAAACATATTAGTTTGTTATTGATATAGTTTGATTATCTCATCTATTTACTTTGGGTTTCATTTGTCATTTAGTTTGATATTTTATTTGTGTAATTATGTTTGAAGATCAAATGACTTTTTAAGCACTAAACAAAAAGCTACGCAAAAATCACTAAATTTGCAAGACCTTTTTTCGCTATAGCAATTATCGAATCATTCTTTTAATATTATTATGCCTTGTTCATTATATTTTATTAGTAAAATTTGCAAAATTTGCAAAATCTGACTGTAAAAGAAAAATATGAATTGTTTGCTTGTTTAATTTATTTAAGTATTACAAAATGAAATGAATATAACTTGAATAATACACATCAATTGAAAAATCTGACCAACCCGATAAGTTTTTTTTTTGAAGTAGTAGAAAAGAGCATCTCCATCCTTGAAACTCTTGGAGTTTCTAATATGACGTGGCAGTTTCTAAATGAGTTTCAGAGATGTAGATGAGTTTCTTATTTAGAAATTGTGCTCAAGAGTTTCTTATTTAGCAACTATGCTTTAGAGTTTATAAACTATGACATGGCTTACTCATTGGCTAAAATTGATCCGTCTCTCATGATATTGATAATATTTGCTAATGTGGCAATTTAGAAACTCTAACTTTTCAGTTTTAGGGATGGAGAGTTTAGAAACTAAAAAAAAATTAAATTTCTAAAATTGATGTGGCAATAATTTAGAAACTCCAAAAGTTTCACAAATGGAGATACTCTAAGGTCACCAACCCGATAAGTTTACATCTGTACCCATATCTGTGAACCCCGCACATCGAGTTAGGAGGTTCGATTTGCAGGTATAGTTTAATTTTAATGTTACAAAAGATGCTAAAGTTATCAAATTATAAAAATCTAATAATTGTTTTCAATTTTAATCAAATATTTAACTAAAATCTTATCATTTAATCAAATTTAATTAGAAAATTAAACAAGAGGTTCAAAAAATTTTGGACCAAAGGGGGGGTCGAGGCCCACCCTGCCCCTGGTTCCGCTCGTGCTTACACATGTGATGCAGTGCGTATCGTGGTCGCAACCGACTCATATTCAGATATAGAAAAATAGTCACATCAAATCCAATGCAAGTTGACCATAAATTTATGTCTGCAACTTGAATTCTTAGACAAATAATTAAGGGTTGTATTTTCAGAAAAATTATGAAGGATGTCATTAAATTGACAACTTTGAGTTTTATGCAGCCGCATAATTCAACGCTGATTAATAATGCATTTAGACTGGTCATCTCAACTGTGTTATGAGAGTATGAGACATGAATTTAAAGCTCTTGAACTCTAGTTTCCAATGGTCCAAGTTTCAAGTCAATTGGAGTTTCCTAGTGAAAGTATGACTATTTTAGCGACGAACTGTCATATTTGACTGTCTAGTTTTCTGTTTTCTATTTATTACAAATTCTAGAGTTTCCTTTTGTTTAAGCTCTATAAAAAAGATTTGGTATTATGTTATTTGACATTGAATTTTGAATAGACTGTGTTTGTTTTCTTATCTTCTTTGTGTCTCTAATTTTCTCTTTTATCTTAAAATCAAATACTTAGATTAACGAACAAGATAGTATTAGAATCATCCTGCATCAACACGAGATGTTCAGCGTTCAGTATCCACTATCCACAATTGGTATTTTCTAGTGTTTAAATTGTGCATCCTTTTCAGTTTTTTTGCGCCATAATAAAATACGCTAATCAAATATTTGTACGCAAAATACATACGGAGATTTTAAAAGCTGGAGAACAAGAGTAGCTTGCCGAAAGCGACACTCAACCAGAAAAGATGGAGCCGTTGTCGACTCCTCTGATGAAGACCTTGTTATGAACTTCTCGGAAATATCTAAGAAAATAAAATAAAATAAAATAAAGAGTAAATATAACTGTCTCTCGTATTAGCGTCTTCCTTACGCGTCCCCACTCAAATGCAATGATAAATTATTTTTAATTCTTTATATAAATATTTTATTGAACAAATGCAATGATAATATTTTTTGAGTATAAAGACTTATACTAAAAAATATAAAGACTACTACATTTGAGTATAAAAACTTATATGAAGGACGTGTAAGAGGAACTTGTAAGAGGAGTCAGTTAGTCGCTTCCTAAAATAAAATAAGAATATGACTAACAGTTTCAAATTCCTGAGAGTATTCCTCCAAGGATTTGTTCATTTTTTTGGAAAAGAATGCAGAAAATAGGTTCTGCCTAAAATAGCTTAATGTTTATTTTAAGAAAAGTAGAAAACAAAAAATGCTTCCTTAAAAAAAATTCCCTCAAAAAGAAAAAAAAAAGAAAAAAAAATGGTCCTCTCACTTCGTAAACAAAAGTGAAAACACCAGATCTGTATTCTGGATGGTTCGGATATCATTTTCATTGTAATTCTAAAAGAATACTTGAAGTTAACTCTATCACTTAACAAATTTGAAAAGTAAAATAATACATCAAATAAACTGAAATCTAAATCAGGTATTTGCATCTAATAATTAACAAATATGAAAACTAAATCTGCATAAGAAAAAAATAAATCAGTACCAGGTGTTTGTATAATTTTATCAGTTAAAAGTATTAGCAAATCCAAAAATGTATGTTAGTGAATTTAAAACTAATCACTAGTTCATATATATTAGATTTGAAATTTATAAAATAACATGTTAAGATTTGCTAATCAGTTGCAAACAATGCACATCTCATCAATTTTACAAAAAAAAATAGATCAGAAAATAAATTTGAAAACATATTATTGTAATGATTGCTATTTAAAAGAAAACATCAAAACTAAAAAAAAAGAAAAACTGAAATTAGATAAATCACCTGAGAATGCACTAAAAGACTGCAAACAATAGTGCAAACACTTAGCACCCGAGTGGAAAATAGTTGAGAGAAAAAAAAAAATCAACTTACGAGGCAGAGAAGAAGGGATTCTAGCGCAGTATTGCGTTAAAACAAATGAATGATCTGGATCAACCGTCAGTTATGAAAATCAGTAGGACATTTATACTTTGACACGAATCTTAATGCAATCAGTGAAAATCAGACGATTCAGATGCTGCGCTACATCATCTCCCGCAGCACCAAATCCGATTACGAGAAGAAGACGGTTGAGGCGACAAATTCATTGAGTAAATTAAAGACGTTATTTGAGATATTGCTGGGAAAATAGAGGAGATAGAGAGAAAAATGAAAAATAAAATTAAAATTTGAAAGAAAAATTTGAAAGAAAAAAAATGAGGTATATCATATATATTGGATGGAATTGAGATCTTCTACCGCGCAACACCGTCACTGTGCGTGCTGCACAGAAAATCTGAATTTTTTATTTGCATCGAGATTCGTGCGAACTAAACTTTATAATATCACTCTCTGAATCAAATCTGAATCGTCCGTAGCTTACAGCGCAGGAATCTGAACCGTCCATCGAGTAGAAGATTAGCTTCCATATTGGATGCGTCTGGAGCCTTTAATAATTTGGGAACCACTTGGGCCAGTGTGAACATGTACTCATCTGGAGTGATGGAGACGAGACGAGTGTGGGGATGGAGGTCGGGGAAGAAAATATTTTATTTTCTCAATAAATAAATAAATACAATCCCTTAGGCGCTTCCTCCGTAGAGTCCTTCATCTCCATTAGAGCAACTAAACTCGCTTCTACTTCCTTGGAGGTACAGACGGTGCTTCTCTCTTCCTTCCTTCCTTTTTAATTTTTTCTTTTTTCTTTTGTGCAAGTCCCGTTACTCGATTAGGCTTTGCTTAGAGGATTAAGGAACGTTTTGATGCGACTTCCCTTTACGGCTTTACCTATCACCTGAAAGGAAAATCACTATACTCTTCCTAAGAAATCTATTACAGATAAATATTTTTTGAAGCAGTATTACAGATAAATATTAGCTTCGCTCTTTTGATTTCTCAATGAGGGTAATTTTGTAGCAACTTGAGGTCAATTTGTTATTTTGGGATGTGACTACATCGAAAATTCAAATCTAGCGTACATTCAACTTTATTGTACCATCAAACTGGTAAATATTTTAATATCAAAATATTTAAATTATAGATGTCTTCTTAATTACATGGATAATGAATATACCAAATTTGGGTCAATCTGGAAAACATTTAATATTTCATCAAACGATTTAAAATTTTCAAAGATAAGAGTCTTTCTAATCAATGACCAATCAGATTCAAAATTTATTCAACTTTTTGCAAGCCCTGCATAAATAATTAGAAACATGTCAACCCTTTTAGCTTTCAATTGGAATAATATTTTTCAAAGACATGTTGCATAACAGTCGAATGTACCATAAAAATTGGTCGTGCGATGAAATTATCCTTGTTTTAATTACTGATGTCAGCAGAAAATTCTTTTCTTTATCCACCTTCATACTTTTCATTTGAAGTTTTCAAAGTTAGATGGCAAAAATTATTACTATCTGGTCACCAGTGTTATTTTTAGCTGTGAATTGAACCTTTTGTAGTATCAAGATCTGTACAATAATTCATTTGTCAGTTACTTGTCATTGTCTTGTTTGGAAACTCAATTTTGTAGTCGGTATTTGTCTATTTAGGTTAAATGATGACAAGAGATCTATACCAACATCCTCAAGGAAGAACATTCGAAATAATCCCTACAAATGATCCAAATAACAAACACACTTCGGATGGTTCTCCTGATATCACATTGGATGCAACCTTGAGCTACTTAAACCAAATACTGTTAGAAGAAGATATAGATGAAAAAGAGATTTTGCATACCAAGGAGTCAGATCTTTATGCCATGGAGAAACCTTTATATGATATCCTTGGTCAAAAATATCCTCCAGTAGAGAACCGACAACTCTTGAATCATACAGAATCAGGCTCATGTTCCGCTGATCATCATTTTTTAAATCAATATAGTTCTAATTTTGGAAAACTATCTGCTTCTGAGTACAATAAAGGATTGGAGGAAGGAACTAGGTTTCTTCCAAGAATAGATAAGCTGGGTTTAGGTATGGAAGCAAAGAAGGTTTCTTTTCCTCTGGTACCTGAGGAAGATGATTTGGTTAAGCTCAATTCAGACAAAGCTGGACACCAAAAAATTGAGGATTTTATGGGGTGTGGGTGCACGAGTAGAAAAAGATCAGATGTAGATTTGAATGTTTTAGAGGGGCGAGCCCGTAAAATATCAATGTCTGGTTCTGAAGAACCACCCAGCAATAATATGTTTGACGAAGTACTCCTATATAACGGTAATTTCACACAGGTTGCTAGTTTACAAGAAAGCATTCAAAATAAAACAAGCAATTACTGTGAAAAAGATCAGCTGGGAACTGTTGATGTCAAAGCTCTTCTAATTGAATGTTCTCATGCGGTATATGCCAATGAACGTGAATTAGCTGAAGGTCTAATAAATCAGATAAGAAAACTATCTTC
>CAXKVX010004376.1:0-22108 GCA_964058865.1 Eleocharis quinqueflora
TACCGAAAGGTGAAATATGATGACTTACGATAATTAGGACGGTATGAACTTAATGAGTCTTGACTAGTTTAATCAAGTACCGAAAGATGAAGCCATAACTAGTGCAAACACAGTATCAAAATGGAAATATCACTTGGTACCAAAATCTGAAAATCGTACCCTCATAATATCAAGAAATTAATTACCAAACAAGTATCAACAATTATGAATGGTACATCTTAACAAGCTCTAATCAATTTGTTAATTACCAAAAAAGTCGGTTGGTTGTAAGTGAATTTACAAGATTAGATACTGTAGTGTTGGTACCATAAAACGATATAAGCATAGGTTAGTTGCCAAAGAATATACCTAAACATATGGTATTGATTATCACGAGACCTTTGCATCGGTTGCCAAAATGAATATGTACGAATTCTTCACTACATTACGGTGAATAATGGTTGGAATCTTGACCAAATGGATGTTAAAAATGTCTTTCTTCAAAGAACACTTGAAGAAGAAGTGTACATGACACTTCCACCCGGTCATAACAGAGAATGTATTTCTAGCCTTATTTGTAGGTTAAACAAATCGATATATGGACTAAAGCAATCTCCAAAAATATGTTATGGAAAGCTTAATCACTTTTTATTATCTTACAATTTCAAAATGAGTTTGGCCGATATATTCTTATTTACTAAACATGATGTCAATAGTACTACTATGATTTTGATTTATGTAGACGACATAATCATAACCAGCAACAACCAAACATAAATTGATCACATGAAAAATCTTAAAGAAAAATTTGAAATTAAAGACTTGGGCAATTCAAAGTATTTTTTAAATAAAATATCTTATTTTACTATAGAACTATTTATAGTCAAAAGAATATACTCTTAATTTGCTTACGGAAATCGATAATAATAATTAATTATTTCATCACACTTCGCTCCCTTCACATTTGAAGGTGAAAACAATAACATCCTCACATTCTCTTTCCGTTCCTTCCACTTACTTTTCTTTGTAGCTCCAAAGTGCAGCTTAAGGTTGTAGACTTTAAACCAGTGATTATCATTCATAAATGAAGTATTTTGATTAGAAACACTTCTAATTGAAGTATAAGTGCTTTGTGGTGGTTTCTTGAATGGTTATCACCCACAAATGAAGTACTTTGATAAGAAACACTTCTCATAGAAGCATAAATGCTTTGTGGTGTTTTCTTGATTGATTACCACCCATAAATGAAGTACTCTGATTAGAAACACTTCTCAAAGAGGTATATGTGCTTTGTGCTGTTTTCTTGAATGGTTTTCACCGATAAACGAAGTACTTTGATAAGAAACACTTCTCAAAGAAGCATAAATGCTTTGTGGTGTTTTCTTGATTCGTTACCACCCAGAATTGAAGTACTCTGATGAGAAACACTTCTCATAGAAGTATAAATGCTTTGTGGTGTTATCTTGATTGGTTATCACCCATAAATGAAATACTTTGATTAGAAACACTTCTAATTGAAGTATAAGTGCTTTGTGGTGGTTTCTTGAATGGTTATCACCCACAAATGAAGTACTTTGATAAGAAACACTTCTCATAGAAGCATAAATGCTTTGTGGTGTTTTCTTGATTGGTTACCACCCACAGAGCCACATGCACTCAGGAGGTGCAACTGAACTCCTGAAATTTTTTCAAAAATGGTAATGTATTTGAAGTTTTTTTTCAAAAATGACCGTATAAGATAATTTTTTTAAAAATAAACATCATTCCGAACCTCTCTTGGAAAAAATCGTAAATCGTAAATCTTGAAATCCCTGACGAAAATTCTAGATCCGCCCCTGCTTTAAACAATTTAATTATATGTAGTTGTATTCTTGAATTGGTGTCAGAATGTTCTATTTTTTTAATAAACTAGTGGAGTTATTAACTGTTTCAAAAATTATATATAAAAATGAAGAACTGCTATCTCCCAACTCCATTTCATTATTATCATTTCAAATATTAGGATAAAAGTTTCCTAAATTTGCCTACGGGTTTAAATTGTCAAAAAAGAAAAAAAAATTCCCTACATAAGTCGTACATCCGCCATTAAATTTTAAATGTGAACCCAAACAGATGGTGCTATTTAAAGCGATTGCCAAACAATAGACAAATACTTAATTTACTCAAAATATAATGAATTAAAGAAAGACAAATTATAATGTCAATAAAATAGGAACACAATCAAATTTCAAACCTATAAAATCTTTATAGTTACAAAAGAGGATGTGGATTTTATGAAACAATCAGCTATATATTTCAGAAAATATCGTTTCAAATAGTCAAATAGACAGTCTAAAAACTGAATTGACCGATACTACAACGTACTGTGCGACCAGAAAGAAAATTGCAGAAGTAATCATTTCTAATTGAAATATTCAAGAAAAAACGAAGATTCATGAAAGGTCCAGATTCTATCACTGTATCAAGTGGTGAAAATTCCAGCAAATAGATAATAAACAGTTGAAATTTGAAGTCCTACAATTGTAATTGGTAGACAACTCTGTCACAAAGCAGATATAAATATTGAAAATCTATATTGACAACCTAGTATTTGCAGTACGTACAGTGTATCTGTATCATATAAATCCAAACTCAAACAAATCCAATATATCTTGTTAAATTCTGCATATGTTAAATTACTACATTTAAAAATTTAGAAATAAATAATAAAAATCACAATATAAACCATTTGTTTAATGGTGAATAATCTGAAAGGGGGGAAAATCTGCACATGAGTACATGACTAACAAAAATATTGAAGATTATATACATCCAGGTATAAATAATAAATCTCCATTTTTGATCGATAAATATCAACATCATTATCATAGTTACCATAAAGCAATCGGATGCTATATTGACTATTGTATCATAAATGCAAAATGCATATCGATTAGTAGCCTAATTGCTATGAGTAGAATAGTTATACTAATTATAATACCAGTATCTATTTAGCCTCATTATTGCTTTGCTTCTGCCAAATCCTTAACTTCCACCTACCTCCGTGCAACTCGCTCTCTCTCGCTTTCTAGATTCCCCATAGACCATAGTATATATATATTACATTATATACATGATATATCACTCTCCTACTGTACAGAAAGATTCCTTGTCACATATTTCCTGTAGTAATTTATGTTGTACACATCAAAAGGACATTAACAACCCGCAACACTTTACCATACGAAGTATTAATTACACAACAATTTAATGTTCCTCGTAAATGAGGAAGGAGCATGCGGATGCGTCCATCTAACTCTCACCTATTCCATGCTGTCCGATCAAATCCTTCGGCAGTATGTACAATCTGAAAGAACAGAGAAAATAATACACGTCCGATAACAAATAAACGATCTAAGTAACCCGTTAAATGTACACTTATGCTCCTCCAATAGTATATGTTCCTTGTCAATTTGCTGCTAACAGTTTTACGACTTGTGAGGCATAGATAATAACATGCATAACGCCTCGAATTGAGATTCAAACAATTCAGGCAACCGACTTTGCACGCGCTTCTCGTGACCCCACCGTAACTAAGCATCATCCCTGATCTAATTTCACTGCAATTGGGTCCAACTTCTGCACTATTTTATGGAGACGGTTATGACTTATGAGTAGTTACCATTTAGATAATTGTTTCAACAAAGCAGACGGATTTTTTTTCGCTTTTAGTCAAAAAAAATTATGAGTAAACTTGTTAAATATGTTCAGTTATCAGTTTAATAAGTGATTAAATTTTTTTTGTTAACTGTTTCGTTAAAAAAAGAAGCAAAACTATCGAAAATCGAACTCATCTTTCTTTCGCTTTTCAACTATCTCCTATCTCATCACACTAAAACAAATCAAAAATCGGTAATAAACGATTCTAATTATACATAAGAATCAAATCATTCATCTTCTTTTTCAAACAATCTTTCATCTTTCTCTCATCACCTTCTCGTATCATACTTCGTTTTTTGAAATCAAACAATTATAACAATACACAATCACAAACGAAACTACAAAACAGACAATAACGAAATAATATATTTTTATTAATCGTTTTGTTATTTAAATAAAATCATTTTTATCGTAATCGTTTCATTAATCAACGAACGAAAAAATTAAACGAACATGCATCGACAGTCCTGCTCATGACTCATGAGCCATGTCGGTTCGATGAGTTGTGAAGTCAGAAGGTTACCCACAGTTCGTTCGTGCCTACTACCAAACTAATTTAATGTTTCTCTTTGAAATGGACGCGGTCTAATGACTATGGGTTCTAAACTAAGGACAATTTATTGGTCCCAGTAGTTTCTGTACTTAATTTATTGAATTTAATGTTTTTTCTTAGAAACAGACGTGGTCTAAACTTTAATATATAGACTTTATGTTTATGGGCAGCTAATATTGTTTTGGATTTTGTTGGTGAATAATAACTTATGTACAAAATTGGTTGAAATCATAGAATGCATTAGAGGATAATAGTCAGTCAGAACTTTTTTGTTAGAGAGTCTTTACAAATATAGTATTTATTTTTATTTTCAATAAGTATTATTAGAAAATGAATATGAATATAATAAGGCATGATGCATATTTACTATCACCATATATTCTCTGACACACTATGTTGCACGGGTGCGGGTGCGGGTATCGTATCCGATACGGTACGGGTGTGCGGATACGTCATTTAAAAAAAACTAGAATACGAGAGTATATATAGAATAATAATTATAAAAATCACATTATATATTAATATGTTTGATTTTTTGCATTAAACTACCACTATAGATACATATTATTCAGTATTTTATTCTAAAATAATGATATATATTTTTGTGTAGGTTTTAGAAGTAATTATAATTAAATTATGTTTGTTTTGTAAGAATTCAAGGTACTGCTATAATTTAGTATATTTTACTATAGAAATCAAGAGATAGAATATCCTAAATGATAAGTCAAGATTGTAAAACTCTTTCTTAGCTTTCCAACGCACTTTGAATCAGCTTAATCGGAGTTCGGATGAAGAATTTATGATCGCAATACTGAACGTAGCGAACTAAAAAATAACCCAGCCGTATCGTACCGTATCATGTGTTGTATCCCGGCCGTATCCTGCCGTATCCCAGCTATATCCTACTGTATATTGCCGTATCTCAATATTAAAATAATACGATACGCCACATGGAGTATCCGGTGCGTATCGCACGCGTATCCGCGTCGGATACGTATTCGATACGCGATGCAGCAAGGTTTCGAAGTATTCGGGTAACCTAGCTGACACAATATGAAAGAACTTTTCAGTTTTGATTTGAATAGAAACTTTTAACAACTGACACATACTGTAATGCTATATCCACTATCACACAAAAGAAAAAATTTGCCAACGATTAAAAACCATCTTGTCCAACATTTATGCAGTTGGTGTCTAAGAAGTTGGTAAATAGTATAAAAAATCGTTGACATATTGGTATTGTCATAGATACATGGTAATTTAATATCTAAAATAAGACAAGTATTATTTATTAAATAACATTTACCTTAGATCTTATATTTTTAAAAATATTTTATAAATGATGACTAGTCTCAGATTTGCTAGTCAATATACCATTAAACTATCACAAACATATTTCAAATTACATACAAAATATGTAGCACAATAAATATATATACATATAACATGCCATATAATAAGTTTCACTACAATATATGTCACAACAAAGAAGGAAAAAGAAACAAAATGAAAATAAAACATCTAACTAGAAAAAGATTAAAAGAGATATAACTAGCACAAAATAGATAGTTCAACAATTGATATCTTGGCAGGTCTCCTGAATTAAAAGAATCCAGAAGTTCAACAACCAAGGTCACACCAGCTATAAGTATATAACTAGCACCAACCTTGATGGCTGAACTTCTGATTTTCTTTTAGATATCAAATTTCTCAAGGTATTCAAATAACATAGCTAAAAAAGACGCAATTGCTATTTTAGCAACAAAAGTACAACGCTACAAATATGGTATCTCATGTTAGGTTTTTTACTAGAAAATTGAACTCCTCTATCAGTGAGACTTGATGCCTTGAATTTTCTGGGTGGAATGATCTTGGATGCATCAGTTATCTCTCCATCAAAGGCATCAAGAAACTTACTGGCCTGTTAGACATGGTCAATGACCGACATGACACACTAAGTTGTTTGATGCCTTTGATGGAGAGATTTCATCTGCATCTAAGGTCATCCACCCAAGGCACATCAAGTCCCACCAAATATAGGATTCAATTTCCTGATAAAAAAAAACTAACGTGAGAACTAACCTTGTTTGACTTGTTTTTCTTTATTAGCTAAGACATCAATTGCATATTCAGAGCTATGTCTCTTTGAAACCATAAGAACTATGCAATCCAACATCTCTCGCAAGGCACTCTACCTACAAAAATACTGAAATACAAACTCTTAGACAAACACAGTTAGTACTCCTAATTTCAATATAGAATTTAGTTTTAAATTTGTAATGAAACAAGTATGCTAAAAATTAAAGTAAATGCCAAAGCAAAAATAGATTAAATAATCTCATCTTTATGGTGAAATATGGGAGATTCATCAAGTATAGAGCTACGAGACTCATCAGGTCTCCATCGAGCCACAACCTGCTCCTTAGGGTGAAATCAGCATTTTGAATTTCTATTGTTGGATTTTCACCATTTTCCTTCTCCTATATAAGTGTTGTAAAATAATTTTGATTAGCACAGTGCTAGCAAAATAACAATTCAAACAAAATTCTCACCATAACAGTGGCTCAAAACAGAATGCCAGATCAAACTCAACCTAATATCAACCCAATATAAGTATCAAAATAACATGCAAGATCGAACTAAAAACCAAAACAGTATCAGCTAGAACCTCTCGCAACAGTTTAATTCAGACTAGTATCTACCATTAGTAGCACTATTTAACAAAATATAAAATTACCATAAAGATCGAGCCTCACCTACTCAAGATCGAGCAGGTTGAAGGCATCGATAAGATGAGACAAACATGAGATCGGTGGAGGCATCCAGGCAGGAAAAAGAGAGACCTGTGTGGAGGTGGTCAATTTGTGTGTATGTGTATGATAGAGATTGAGCTAGATCACCTCCACAATTATAGCAGCTCATATATACTTGTGTTGTGGAGGCGGCCAAACGAGGAAGAAAGAGAGAGGATGAGAAAGACGCGAGAGCGCTATCTTAAGAGCTAGGGTTGAGAATATGACAACGATTATTTTAAATAACATTGGCATAGATGGAGCTACGTGAATGATTATTTAAAAAAATCGTTGCCCTAGATTTTTTTAAATAATTTCTGAAAAAGCAAAGGCAATAGTTCTTTTAAATAGCTGTTGACTTATTTTCATTTATGTCAACAGTTATTTAAAATAAATGCTGCCTTATCTTCAAAGATTTTTTTGCACTTCTTCCAATGTTGTTTAATAATTTCTTCAATAATTATTATTTATGGGAGTTGCAAAATCTCATTTTTGTTGTAGTGGTTATAATATATATTTCAATTCTGAAATTAAAAATGAAAACATTAGAGAATATGAGAGCTACAAAATCATGGTAGTTGATCCAATGGTAAGTTGTACATATTATTTCTCCTTCTTTTTTTGGTTGAAATTAGTTTATTATAGATAATTTTATATAAATAAAATGGAGCGAGAAACTCATAGCAATAACTAAAGATAATTTATAAATGACTATTGGAGAAACTATGTTATTTTTAACTATTCTTTAATCAATTTAATGAAAAGAATCGGAATTAACAAGCTACCAATAAGAAGGGTTGTCATTGTTAAAAATTATTATAATTTAGTTTGTACCACAAACATTTTAATATAAGATATGGACTTGTGATCAAGTTGACGCATTTTATTTTGTTTATGAGAGGATTATCCTATCTTCTTATATCTCTTAGGCTGCTTCAGATGGAAACAGAGGAAGAAAAGGGAAGGAAATGATCAAATGGAGAGAAAGGGAATTTTATTTTTTTGTGGAGTATTCCGTAAGGTGAAATAGTCATCTAATGATCTACATAACTTTGATATACGCACGTATAAATCTCGAAATTATGCGAATTATTAAATGAGTACTTCATCTTACGAATTATATTACTGAATGTGAATTTAGAAAAGGGAAGAAAGATGTTACCCTTAAATTTGAAGGGTAATAAAATCATGACTTCGACAAAAAAAATTAACATTCTAGACACTTTACTTCATTCCGTTTGAATTTTGGAGCATATTACAATAAATTATTTTCCTAACCTCTCCTTTATTTTCTTTCAAAATTGAGGTCTGGAGCACAATCTTAGTATTTTTTTTTTATTGAATCTCCCAAATTGTTTTTATTCATCTATTCCTATTAGCAAGTCAAAACGAAAAAATAATAATATTTTAATATGATGTGAAAATAATATAGATATTCTTTATTTCTTTCTTCTTCATTTTTTGTCTTGCTAAACCGATACAACATGAATCTTAACAACGAGCTTTCTACGTCATTACTCGTAGACCATTACCACGTGAAGTAATTGTAGATGAAAACATGCCATATGCAAACATAACCGACTCCACGTGTCAAGCATCCGGACCCACTGTACCATGATCTCTCACCGTCCCTCTCTTTTAAATGACCTCCCTCTCTCTCTCTTCTCTAAAAAATCTCACACAAATCCTCACTCTCTCATCTCTAGACTCTATCTCCCTCTTTCTCCAAAAACCCTCGCCAAAATAACATTTATCAAAAGTAAATCTGACAGCTCCAAACCAACAAATTAAACATGGTGTTCTTTTGCTTCTTGGTAGATCAAACAAAGAAAATGAGGAGCAGCAAGCCGGTTGCGGGTATATGCTCGAGGTGTGGCGGTTGCGCCAGTGTGGCAGACATGGAGACCGCAACCCGTTTTTGTTACGTGCCTGTGCACCGACGCGTCTGGCGTGCCATTGTTTGCACCTTTTGCGGGGCCCTCCTCAAATCATACCGTTGAAATTTGTACATCATCCGGCCAAACTAACAGTTGTACGTACTAAGACCGGCAGATATTTGTTCCAAGCTTGATCGTGTGGTTAGTGGCTTTCTAGAGGTTGGATATATCGTTCACCATTGTTAAATAGTATATACCTTGTCTGCGGGAACTTTTTGCGGTGATGAAAATCATTGGCTAATATTACTTGATTGATCAAGATTATTTGTGTAATCCCTTTTTATTCGCTTGGTAAATCGGAATATACAAGTATATATAATATATATATATATATAGAGAGAGAGGAGTAATTCGTAACCGTCATTCAAAAGTTTGCCTCTCTTATTTTGTTCTTCTAGAGTTTTTTTTGCTTTTGATTATTATTTGTTTGCTGTAATCTAATTAATTAAATCTGTAGCTTGGGATGGATTTGAAAGCAATCTAACTGGGGCAGCACAACTATTGTTGTGACAACAACTTGTTGAATCATTTATTAATGCATCACAAGTTTATTTTACTTTGTTCATTTTTTCCAAAAAATGCTTAAAAGCACACATGTTTAACTTTATTACCTAATAGGTAGCATTTAAATTTAAATTAAAAGGAATTATAATTGTATTCTTTTAGACTGTTAGCTGAGTTTTGTGCAAGTAATTGATAAAAATTTGATCGCGTAAGCCTAGAGGTATTGATTGGGCTTCTACGTACATACTTCCACAATACAATTTTTTTCTTAATTTACATTTGTAATTTTTAATTTAATTACACTTTCACCTCCACAATTGAAATACCAACTTACAAGTACTCATTTATTGTTGTTATGTGAGGCTACATATAAAATAGGACTGCTAATGAACATAACAGTTCATGGACAAAATGAATTTGATAATTGAACATTTATGAAATGAATTATTTCTTAGTCTTGGTTGAAGTTCAATTCAAGTTCAATTGCTAAAATTGAACTGGACAAATTGTGAACTAATTGCGAACTCGATATGAGATTAAATGAAAATATGTTCAAACATCCCAATAGATTAACCAAGTTATAACTCTTTGTTTTATAGAGAGAGAATTAAGTTATTCGTACAAAAAACTTAAGTTATTCAATACAGTGATGAAATAACTTTCATTTAAAGAGGAGTGTGCACTGTGGTGTTCAGAATCAGGCTCGCATGGTTAGCTTGTGAATAAATAATGAACATTATTCGGTTATAAGACGAACTGAACATGAACTGGTAGGACTTCTAATGGATGGATTACAGACTTACAGTCCATGTTTAGTTCAGCTCGCTGATGAGAAGTTGAAGTACATAAAACTTGATTTCGTCTTTTTCTCAAAAAAAAAAAAGTCAAGTTCATAATGAAGTTCATAAAGCTATGAATTTTAAAGATGAGGCACGACATCCCAGACAATCATTGAACTATTTTGGTTGATGACATAATTGAACTATATAACAGTGTACGTATGTCCTAATAAATAGACATTGAATTTGAAAGGGAAATTGGGGTCATGTTGCTTTGTCTTTAGCACATGTTTGGTGAATACTTAAATGTACCAATATAACTTGAATTTGTGGTTCTCTATTCAAGGTATAACAGATTAACGTTGCATGACTATATTAAGCCTTGCCATAACAAACTAAGAGAAAAAAAATATAAAGAAAGAATAAAAGAAAAGACAACAATTGAACAAGGGGACTAATGCTAAATAGAGTTTTTGCTTTGGAACTTAATCAATTGCAACTTATATCTTTCGTTAGTTAATGGTTAATTTTAAACAAGATCGCTTTTTGAAATTATTTAGCTTCCACCTAATTTTACATATCACTATTAACACTTGCTATTCCTAAGACAAATCATGCAAATAACCAGCTCCATAATATCTCTAAAGTATACGACATTTAAGAAAAACAATTTAATTCAAATTTATCAATGTAGAAACTTAAAGCAATACACCAGCTAATATATTCGTCCAGAAAATGACATGCAACCGTATGAGGAAGCCAAGACGTAATTATCAAGAGCACCATATTCCCATTTCTTCCAAGAAGGAACCAGTGTTGAGATCCGTGATAGATTTTACGTACCAATGCTTATTACAGCCTCATTTCCAGTTTAATTGACATCAAAATTTATTATAGTATACTGTCAATTTGAATTTCATGTGAAATTGCAAAATCCTTTATTTTATTTCCTTTCCAGGAAGAATAGTATTTAGTTATGTCACATTCAGTTGATTTAATGAAGTGGATGGTAGATGGAAAATAGAAGGTTTTCAGTACTGAAATGAACAAGCAACTAACAATCATGAGTTTTATTTCTGAAAACTGTTGCTCAGGTGCCCAGGATTTTCTTTTCAAATCATTTTCGGAATGTGACTAGATGTCTCCACCAAAAGAGGTCAATAAATCTATCATGACCTTCATCAAGTTTAACCAACTAAAGATCATGAAATATCTGCATCTCTTGAAACATAGATACATGTGTAATGCTTTGAGAACCTCTTCAATGTGAGGAATCAATTTTTGTTACAAATAAGTTTGAGCCGTCTGATTTTAGAAGAATCATGGATCCATCAGGGATAATACAGTTAATATTGGTAGGCACCATTTTACTGTCCAATTCAAAACCCAAGCAAAGTCATTTCAAAATAAATTTGGACTCAATTTCACATTAACTAGTTGAGGCAAGATCTATATTGCAAATTTCCAACACAAGATAACTATTCCTCCAAATCTTAACTAAGACATTAGCTAATTAGTACATTTGTTTAGAGGAGAATATATTCAAGGTTTGTCCTAACCATCACTAGTTTTCTTCCCCTTCCCATCAATAGAGTGAACAATTTTTTCTTCAATATCATCAGAAGTATCATCAAATAGACTTCCAGTTGCCAGTGAAGAATAAATATCAGCTGATTCAAAATTATCTGGGTCGGATGAAGCAGAATTCAGTCCTATGGGTGTTATATTGTCCTGGAATTCAAAATATCATAGAATTACTAGGGGGTCTATTTTGGGAATTTAAAATAAGAAGTTAAAACCAACCATTATATTTTCTTCAGCATTTCTGCTATCTCCAGAGCAGCCTTCCACAGCAGTTCCCTCATTGTCTGATCATAAAAACTGGAAAACCTCAATTGAAGTATAGTTTTCACTTATCATGAAAATTATATCTTTCAAGGTTTTTGCATATACCAAAAAAAAATCAAAAGCAACAATGTTTGTAACCTTGGATTATTCATGATAGCAACCAACCACAATAACATATAGTTCAAATAATTACTTTATTTGATTTCATCAAAATTTTTATGGTGGTGCGAAAGGCTTCTGAGGAGTAATATTACACGGGTGGAACTTCATTTGTAAAACCTCAATATATCATGAATACCCTACAAAACTGTGAGGGTATATCAGAGATGCCACCACAAAAATAGTGTACCTCTATTGCCCCTGGGTTAATTTGATGGTCAACATCTGTTACAATGGTTGATAACCATAGTTTAGTAAGTTACAAAAAGTTACACTCGAAAAAAAATAATCAAACCTTAGTGGCTTTGGGGTCCGAATCTGCTATTATTTTGGGAAAAAGGAGGGTCCTACTATTCATATATGAACCGTCGGATTAAAAACGAAAGGACAGATCGGCATAGGTGAAATTCAGAGGAGCTCTTTGATATTGCTGATCCATTCATTATAAATTAAGGTTCAGAATAAAAGAAGAGAAAAGTAGGGAATCTCATACGTGGCTTTGAGGGGTATGCCAATGTATTTCAGTTATGCAGGAAATACATGATATCTTGAGGTTTTGTGGGGGTACATCTGAATTTGTGTGTATCGCTATGAGCATAAAACAGAGATATCATTGCAAAGGAGATACTTTTAACTTTCATGTGAATATACTGTGAATATAGGTATAATCAGTGAAGGGCCATATTGACATTAGGCATATTAAAATTTACAATCCACAGCTTATGTCTATGCAAATAACTTCCACATTTGAAAATCAACATAAATTTGAGTTATATTTGTAAATAACAACCAGCCACTAAACCAGCAATGATGATTATGAAAACAAAAACTTTCCATAACTTCTTTATATTGGATTTAGAGCAGATCTTGAACCAGTAAAACTCCAACATATGCCTTTATTCAATTTAGTTATGAAAATAAACACTGCCAAAATAAACAGGACATACTTTTACGGTTTTACCATCATACTTATCAACTTTATCACAATCGAAACTTTCCCACTTACCTCATAAAGTAGTTGGCAGCGCAAATGTCCCAAATGTATGTGTTCAACAAATAGCAATATATGGTATTTTTTTTAAAGAACCCATATATGTCAATATAGAATGTACATACAAAATTTGTAAGGATTCATGAGCGCAGCTTCAAGCATGGCTTTGAAATCTTGTGCCGCCCTTACATATGGTTCAGCTTCTCCCTAAATTAAGTATGAATGTAAACTATCAACACGGTACCTTTCTCTCTTAGAATGCCAAACTTCCAACTGTACCATTAGAAACTAGTACAAATATTAAATAGTCACCTTGGTCGAAGCATGCTGTGAGCCAAATAAATCAGATGGCTGTAATACATCACGAGTCTGAGGATCTCCAATCCATCCATAGTGACCAAAAAAGGGCTCTGTTGTAAGTTCATCTATCCAACATAAATGAACAAACTTAAGGTGAATTCATCTTATCCCCAATCCAAGTATCCAACCATAGTAAACAGCCCTTTTTTCAAAATTAAACCAACAAATAAAAAGGGAGCCGGTGCACGTAGCTCCCGCTAGCGCGGGGTCTAGGAAAGGGTCGGACCACTTTGGGCTCTTTGTACGCAGCCTTTCCTGCATTTCTGCAAGAGGCTGTTTCCACGACTCGAACTCGTGACCTCCTGGTCACAAGGCGACAACTTTACCGTTGCGCCAAGGCTCTCCTTCGAAATTAAACCAACAAATATGCAAATTTAAATAAAACTCAAATGTCTCAATTTTGAAATCAGCAGTACAGAAAATGACTAAAATCCACAACATTTCAATAGTTATTGACAAAAAAAAAATCAAACGAACTTAGAAATTTGGAGCTCATGCTAAGGTTGCATCACATAACAAAAGTTAACTATTAAGCAATATAGGAAACAACGAGTTTAGTAGCAAAGTTAACTAAATTATTAAATTGGATAAAAAACATTCCTGATTCATTACCTGTTACGAGGCCACAACTGTCATCATGATTATATTCTTCAGAGCCGATGATATATGGAAAAGAGCTCCTTGTTGACATAGCCTTCATTTTTTTTTCAAAGAATGACAAGGGTACAAATACAATAAATTCTAAGCAGACAACAAACAAAACAATCAATAATGTATAGAACTAGAACAGAGAATTGTACCCTGAGAACTGATCCTTTAGATTTTTTTGTGTTTTCCAAGAGATTTTTGCAAGAGGAGAGGCCCAAAGAAAGGGCCTCCTTATATCTTGGCAAGATATCTTTTTCATAATCCTGAGCTGGTATGCTAGCATGACTTGAGCTTTTGGATTTCTCTTTTTTCACCATAGAGCTATTCTCATCTAAAATAATCTATTAGTTACAGTAATTAACAATTAGTATGTTATTCTCAACACTCTTGTATTCCGTATATCATTAGGTATTTGCAAATAGCACTCAGCCTGTTAGTTAGCAAGGATGTTCTGCCAAACCTGACAGGTTTGCACCTAATTTAGGAGTTAATTTTCTAGGCTTAAGTTGAATTAAAAATTGTATCAGATGGAGTAAATGCTGGTATATGTTTTAAGTTCATAAATTATCAAGCATTCTATTGAGTTAATATAAAAAAAAAGATATACAATTTGACTTTCTCCTAGGCTTAGTCTTAACTTTTTTTGTATCAGACATTTCTATTTCAAATTGAAACCTTTTGGAATCTAATTACAGCAAAATATAAGTGCTATATTCCGAAAAGGAGAGTTTAACCTGGATTTTATCTAGATATACAGCAACAGAACAAACTAGTACAATATGCACATATAAAACATCGGACCCTTATCCGCTGTTACGCGGGAGCACGCTACATGAATCTGGACGGGCCGGATTTTTTGCGCAGTATGGATCGGCCGCCCACAATGAAATACAGGGTGGGTTTGGGGCACAAATCTCGATGCATACAGAAAAGGTCAGACAGCCCACATACTATGCAGATGCGGTGCGACAGCTGATCTCATTCCAAACAACACCAATGGGTATAATTACATTATACACTTAAATCTTAACAAAAGGAAATATGTACCGATCTGTAGCAATACTTGCATGGTTAATTCTTTTAGTGCGCAACAGATTGTTGAAAGAACCCACTGTGTTCTGCATCTCCAGTTCAACTTGTCCAGTCTGATCCAGTAGCTGGTTTAATTCTTCGGCGGTGGCCTTTGCTTTTGATTCCACCTTCTCTGAGAAATCCACAATCCACTTCAACACCTTCACCAAATCCAAAATCTCGAAATTGTAAGAAATGGTGTGAGATTTACGTTAGACCTTCGATCGAAGAGAAATGGAAATACCTCTTGTTGCAATTCGAGGCGCTTCTTGATCGAGCTGGAAGCTTCGATTTCATCCATCCGTAATCGATTGCTAATTTACGGCGAGAAATCTCTAAACAAACCAGGTTTTTGTTACGAATCTTCCTTTTGTGAAGTATTCAAGTCGTAACTCGTACTGTCGCAGAGGAAGAAAAGAAAAGAAAATGGAGAAGAAAGAAATGATGACACGTGGACGGCGTAGATTGCATTTTGGGAATCGTAAGATTTTTGGGCTGGAGGCATGTTAAATAACCCTATCAAAAAAAACGCAAATATCCCCAGATACAGGCCATGCCGTTCAAGGGTTGTTACAATATTCCTAGGCCCAGAATTATGTGCTAATTTTATTTATTTTTCCAATTAGCTTGGAAGTTCATATATTTGCGTTTTGTACAATGATTTGATCAATGGGAAATTTCTTCTAAAATTTGTCAAATACAGAGCTGAGTCTTTTCTCGATGCAGATAAAAAAGGAATATAGTAAAATATTAACAGCTAGAAAATAGTGGATTTTGAACCTTAGACAATTGATAGTAACTAGGGGCAGTAACTGGGGTGCATAACATGTATAACGATCACAAAATTGAACTATTCGGTTAATCATTGCATTGAAGAGACGGAATTTTTTTGCGTTTTGTGTTGCATCTTTTGAACGCAAACAAATTTTATTGCATTGATCGTTACCGTTCAATTAGACGATCAACGATTTAACCGTTAAAACTCTTTAATCGTTTTTTCTCACATTTTTTTTGGCATCAATTGTCAAGACATAACTTCTCTAGATAATTCATAACATAGATTTTTTTTTATAACATCTTTTTTTTTTGTTTATCATGCACTATAAATGACATCCAATACAACCTTGAATCAAATTGATAAATGATAACATTTAATCAAATTATAACAACTTAAAACATCCAAAATATTACATCATTCCATAGTTGCTTTTCAAATTACATAACAATTCCTAAAATAAACATACAGATCCAAATTAAATTAAATACCACAAGTATCTAATATTTAACCCATATCTCAGGCTATTTTCTCATAATATACCAATAGTAATTGCATGTAGCATCAAAGCTATCATAAGAATCCTTGGAACTCTTTGTGAAATAATTCCACACATCAGATGTATAGTTCTCTCTAGATTTTCTCTTTATGAAGGATTTTTCAGATGCTAGTGCAGTAACAACAACACCTTGAGGGACATCAGCATCAATTACAACTCTTTGGATTTCCTCTGAGGTTTCCAAGTTCAGATCTGGCCCCATGCTAAAACAAATAAGGTATTCAGTTCTAACAGTTCATAAAACAAACAAGCCAACAAGGCATTCAATGCTAAAAAAACACTGGCAGCAAGTGTAGTAACATTTCAAATCAGTTCTAATAGAAAGTAAGCAAGTGTAGTAACAATTCATATCAGTTCACCTGCTTCAACAAGTAAGCAAGTGTAGTAATAATAAATGACAATTCATATCAGTTCTAACATCGAACAATTTAGCAAATAATTCTAACCGTGAACAATTTAGCTAGCAAACAACTCAAACATCAAACATATCAGTCATAACAACTAACAAGGAAGCAAGTGTAGTAACAAATATCAGTTCTAAAAGCAAATAAGCAAGTGTAGTAACAGTTCATATTAGTTCAATTCATAGCAGTTCTTGTCAGCAAACAGTTATAACAATGAACAATTCAGCCAGCAAACAACTCCAATAGCAGACATTACAACCATACCAACTAACAAGTAAGCAACTATAGTAAAAAAAAAAAAGTCCTACTCATCATCACAGGTATTAGGCTCAGAGTGGACCTCATTGGCCCTCAGACCAACCCTGGTATCAACCATGCTACATGAAATGGCAAAAGAAAAAGTCAGTCACAAAAATGAAAAAATTAAAATAAAATCGAATGAAAACAAAGAATGATTAAGGAAATATCTTAAAATGGTACCTTCAATTTGTTCCATTACGTAGATCTACCACTCCCAGAAATTCTCTCCCTATTTCTTTCTTTCTCTCTTACTCTTTCTTCTGATCTCTCTTTCTTTTTGCCCTTTATCTTTCATATAAGTCAAGATCGAACAATATATAAGCCAAGACCCATCGACAGTCATGATTGCCTTGTTACCTGGTGCCTGGTGGCTAGCGAGGCCTCGGTCTGCGTTGTCCTAGCCTGTCTCGCAACTTCTTTGTGCTGGGAACTTGGCTAGAAAATTTGGAGCAAGACTTCGTTAGCCTCACAGGCATATAGGCACAACCGCACAAACAAAAACTAGGGTTTGTGACAGAGAAATGACAGGTATGTGGCTGGCTGATGTTCATGAGTGTATGATTGATGTCAGCCAACATCTGAGAGAGACGAAGCTCAAGAGAGAGAGATAGAGGATAAAAAACACTTCTCATTAATAAAACTTGGCAGCTTCCGTCAAGAGATTAAAAAAAAACACTTCTCATTGAAGCATAAGATGTTTTGTGGTGTTTTCTTGAATGATTACTATCCATAAATGAGGTAATTGGATCTGAAACACTTCTCGCAATAGAATAAGATGCTTTGTGGTGTTTTATTTAATGGTTACTGAAGTGTGTATTTCACACATATATTCTTTAGGGTAAAACCGGGTCTTTTGGTATAAACTTGAGCCTTATTGGTCCAAATAACTACAATAAAGGGGCATATTGTTGCAATTGTCGTGTTGTACCTATATCTCGACTTGCAGGTTCATTTCCTTGACGTTTGGTGCACTTTTATGTCTTTTCTGGTATGTGTTGTCTAACCTTATCTGAATGGGGAAACCTTACCTTGGTGAAACTTACCAACACACACCAATTGAGTGGAACAATGAGTGAAATGTGAGATCCACTAAATGCCTAAGGCACAAATCATTGGAGAGATGTGAGATTCCACATATATGTGCACTGATACACATTTTCACCCACCTTAAATGATATATCTAAGTTCCACAGAAAGGCATAGCCGTGTGTGTCATAAGACGCGGCCCCGGTGTCGTCCATTCCGACCGGGAATAATTAGAATGGACGGGGTTCGGCTCCTGTCCCTTACAGGATCCATTGGGTCACAAGGGAACCCTGCCTTAGTTGCTAAACCCTTAGTGTTTGGTGTTATATCCAAGAAAAAAAGCACCGCATGCCCTAAGATGAGTTCACCTCGTGTGATCTTGGAGGGATTAGAACAAAGGACTACTCGTTGTGCCTGGCGCTTGCGTCAAAACAATGAAAATGGTGAAACTTACCTTACACACACCAAACACCAATTGAGAGTGATCTTGAGAGCTAAGTGAGTCTACCAAAGCACTCAAAGTGCCTAGAGGAGTGACTTGTGAGAGTCCACAAAGACACGTACACATCCACTTATCACTTCCAATCATCAAGAGTAGGTAGATTCCACATATGGCTAGTTGCGAAGGGCCGGAAAGGTCGCAACCAGGGTTTAGTTCATCTAACCCGGCAAAACAACTGATGAACATGGTTACGGGACTGTCCTAGGTGTTCCCAAACAGTCGTCCCTTGGTTTGGATAGTTGGCCAAGTAAAACAACAATTACCGAAGGAGGCAAAGTGCTTTGGGAGATGAACGACATGTGTAGCTGAGTTCTCTGGGCATAATTAAGCATTAATAGACCCTTTCATGCATGCACAGAGACTTAGAGCAAGATAGCACTTGATTCAGGCCAGAAACAGCTTTCCTGCGTCCCAGAGGTGATCCCAGCGGCCCAGTTGGCATGCCCTGCGACCCAGTTGATGATCCCTGCGGCCTGGACACCTTCAGGCCAATTTAGAAGATGTTTGCTGAGCCAGATGAAATCCCTGCGGCCCAGAAGTGTCCCCTGCGGTCCTGTAGACATGTCCTGCGACCTGGAGACTTGTATGCCATATTGGAAGAGGTTAATTAGGCCAGAAGTGCTCCCTACGCCCCCGTTGAAGGTCCCTACGGCCCTGTAGACATGGCCTGCGACCTGGAGACTTGCCTGCCACCTTGGGAGATGTTTGCTGGGCCAGAGATGTTCCCTGCGGCCCGTTCATGCCACCTGCGGCCCCGCAGGGACAGATATGGAAGGTCCCAGCCTCAGAACCGCCTCAGACCCTATAAAAGGAAGTTATTCCAGAGGTCTTAGGGTTCCACTTTCGACTTTTTGGACGCCGTCTTGAAGCCAACAGACCTGAGAAGGCTGTAGGGCATCATTTGAGGAGGTTTCTTCACGCCTAAGGAGAGATTCAAGGCCGGGAAGCATACCTCGCAGTGGAGTTCTAGTTTTAAGGGTTTTATTTGTATCTTTACTCATGAACTCTCTGTTTTATCTCTTATTTTGTTGTATGAACATGAGTCGTGAGTAGTTATCTAGTTCTTAGGGTAGGATAATGATTGCATGGATGGATTGATGTTTTAACTGAGTTATTTGTGGTGATTTTCATATTGAACTGCTTGATACTTGTCTTTTCCTCTGTTTACTTGCTTGTTGCTTGATTACCCGTAGGTGAAGGCCAAACCTAGTGTGGGTTTTAATATTAAGTAACCATCATTTGAATATTGGAATTGTTTAGGTTGATTTATTTGAGTCCGAGACAGCCCGAGAGGGAATCTCGTGTTCAACCCGAGAGGGTGAACTAACCTTAGAACGCGTTCAATTGATTTTAAGTACTCGAGAGAGACTTAATGGTGTATTTGACTTGCTTGATTTGTTAAACAACCAACAAACGAGAGTTGAGGGAGTTTGAGTTAGTCTTGTGTGTCAAACCACCAATCACAACACATAACAGAGCACAGCAGAGGGTCATGCCCCCCCTGCAGACCTTACCTGCGGCCCTGTAAGAGGTCTTACAGCCCCGCAGGAACCTCTTACAGACCCGCAGGAACCCAATCCTGAAGTCAATTCAAGTCCTAAACCCTAGGAACCTTTATATTATTGATTATTTGAGTTGTTTACTTGTTTGTTATTGTTTATTTGCTTTGTTTACTTGCTATTTACTTATAATTGATTGTTTGTCACCCAACTCAACTGCAAACCCCCCCCCCAATTTATACCAAAACACCAAAAAGAGTTACTTGTTTGTTTGAGAAGTCTTAGAATTGAAATTAGAGTCTGGTTTAAAGTTGTTCACCGTCCTTGTGGTTCGACCCTGATCTACGATAGACCGTCGTTTGATGCGACGCTAAATTGGGATTAGGAACTATAAATATTATTTGATAGACAGATCTACGACCCACACAACTCTAGTTCTAGTCCGAACATCAAATTGGCGCCGTTGCCGGGGACGGCAGCAATAGCTTTGAATCTATTTCTGACTTTGATTCTAGATTCTCACCTTCTTTTTGTCTTTTTCTCTTCTTGATTTGTTTCAGGAACAAGACTGGACGAGTTTCCTCCTGTTGGTGACTACCACCTGAGGAGCAGACAAGTTCCACCGAAACCTAGGGTCAAACCTGAAACACCAGCCTCTTCCTCTTCTTCTGCGCCCCCGCAGGTACTTCCTGCGCCCCGCAGAAGATTTCCTGCTCCCCCGCAAACAACCTCTGAAACCCCAAAAATGGCAACACCTATGAATCCGGAGCAGATGGCTGAGGCTGCACGCCAAGCTGAGGCAGCGAGGTTAGCAGAGGCAGCAAGGATAGCGGAAGCCCAAAGGCTTGCTAACTTGAACAACCACAACAACAATGAAGGATATGTGCCTCGCACCCTTCGAGACTTTCATATTCCGCGTGCTGATGACGCACAAGGACCCATCCTTCTCCCTGCGGTAGCCGGAGATCCACCTAGCTTTGGCTCTGGCGTAGTCAACCTCATCCAGCAGAATTGTTTTCATGGGCTGGAGGTTGAGAACCCGCATGACCATCTGAACACCTTCCTTCAGTGCTGTCAGACCGTGAAGTGTGCACAAGCTAACATTGAATACGTGAAGCTAGCCTTATTTCCCTTCTCTCTTCGTGATAAGGCTAAGTCTTGGTTTAACCTCATTCCAAAGGGCTCAATTGGTACCTGGGCCCAAATGTCTAATCTCTTTCTCTCAAAATTTTATCCTGCAAGAAGAACTGCCAAAATTAGGGCACAGATTTCTGCTTTCAAGCAGGATCTAGATGAGTCATTTAGTGATGCTTGGGATAGGTTCAACCAACTGCTTCAGTCTTGTCCACACCACAACTTGACCCATTGGATGATTGTTGATTTTTTCTATAGTGGCCTAACCTCACAGAGTCGTGCTTTTGTTGATTATGGTGCAGGTGGTACTATCTTTGAGATGGAGCCCCCTGAGGCATTAGAGCTCTTTGACAGGTTGGCCCAGCAGCAACAATGGTCGAATCGTGACACGACTCGTGGCACAAGCCGTGGTTCTGGAGGACGGTATGAAGTTGATCCATTGGCCCTCATGCAGGCTAAGATTGATGCATTGGAGTTTAAATTGAACAAGCAGCAAGGGGTTGCCAAGATGGTGCAAGCACATCCATGTTCTTTGTGTGGTGATGAGTCACACGAGTATGAGACATGCCCTCTTACGCAGGCTGATGAC
>CAXKVX010004377.1:0-24139 GCA_964058865.1 Eleocharis quinqueflora
GTAGGAACGTATAGAAAGACATCACACTCTCAGAAATCTCCCATCCCTCCCAATTTTATTGCTTACAAGAATTTTTACAAACTTATCTTTTACAGGTCAAACACCCGTTCTTATATATCTATCGTAAGTGGAATAAGGAAATATATCAAGAGATTTTCTCTGTATACAGCATGATTATTTTCTAATACAAAGGAACTAAAACAGAAACAAATACAAAGTTTATTTCACTAGATATTCTATAAATCTTGTCTTTCCTTGTCTGTAACAATTTCAAATTTAGTTAGAGATCTTGTCCACTTATTTCTATTGGTATTTCCACTGTTTGTGTGCCTATATCCAGAATGTGAGCAATAGCATATTAACACTCCCCCTCAAGTTGGTATGTACAGGTCATAATACCCAACTTGTCTATCATGTCATGAAATATGTTTTCGGTCACAGCTTTGGTCAAGATATCCGCCAATTGTTCATTAGATCCTACATGTGAAATATCAATAACTCATGTTTCTATTTTCTCCTTAATAAAGTGTCTGTCGATTTCCACATGTTTTTTCCTGTCATGTTGTACCGGATTGTGAGCCATAGCAACTGCTGCCTTGTTATCACACAATAATTCCATTGTTTGTCCTGGAGGATAGCCGAGTTCAGTGAGTAACTTCTTTAACCATAACAACTCACAAATTCCCTTGACCATACCCCGAAACTCAGCTTCAGCGCTTGATAATGCAACCACACTTTGTTTCTTGCTTCTCCAAGTCACCAATTTGCCCCCTACAAATGTAAAGTAGCCTGCCGTAGATCTCCTATCACTACGATCACCTGCCCAATCAGCATCGGTGTATCCTGAGATGTTTAGGAATCCATGATTCCTAAAGAATAGATCCTTACCTGGAGTGCCCTTTAAATACTTCAAGATTCTCATAACAACACTCATATGCTCCTCACTAGGATTATGCATGAATTGGCTAACCTGACTTACTGCATAAACTATATCAGAGCGAGTATGAGACAAGTATATCAGCTTTCCTACCAATCGTTGATACCTTTCCTTGTTAGCTGGCACCTGGTCTTCAGTCCCTTCCATTTTGTAGTTCTGAATCATAGGGGTATCTACAGGTTTGCAATCTAATAATCCAACTTCAGCTAAGAGATCCAAAATATACTTTTTTTGTGACAACACAATTCCTTGTTCTGAGCGAGACACTTCTATACCCAAAAAATATTTTAGCCTCCCCAAAATTTTCATCTCAAAGTCTTTGGATAGTCTCCCCTCCAATTTTGTGATTTCCTCAGAACTATTTCCTGTAATTATCATGTCATCAACATAAATAATCAACACCGTTAGTTTATCCTGATCTTTTTTAAAGAAAAGTGTGTGGTCAGAATCCCCTTGATTAAATCCATATTTTTTCATGGCGTAACAAAATTTTCCAAACCAAGCACGAGGTGATTGTTTCAATCCGTACAGAGCTTTCTTCAAACGACACACTCTAGCTCCTTGAAACTTCATTCCAGGAGGAGCTTCCATGTACACCTCTTCTTCCAGATCACCATGAAAAAAAGCATTCTTCACATCAAATTGACCAGTGGGTTGATTTCTCTGGAGATTGAAAATAGGTCCAGAATCAGCAATTACATTTACACTCCACAATTCTCCAGTGTGCTGCCCCTGAATGACACAACTCTCTTTCTGATAGAAGGGTTCATGTTCAACAAATGTCACATCACATGTTACATACCATTTCTTTGTTATATGGTCAAAGCATTTGTATCCTTTTTGGTTCATACCTAGACCAAGAAAAACACATTTAATAGCACAAGGTTCAACTTTGGTACGATTTAATTTTGGAACATGTACAAATGCAACACAACCGAATATTTTTGGGGCAAGACTCAGAATAGAAGGTATTGATACGAATTCGGTGAGTCTTTTCAAAGGGGTCACAAAATTGTTACTTTTGGTAGGAAGTCTATTCATCAGATATACAGACATAGTTACAGCATTCTCCCAGAACTTTTGAGGAACATTATATTCAAAGATGAGGGCTCGAGCTATTTCAAGAATATGCCGGTTTTTCCTTTCAACAACACCGTGTTATGGTGTTCCTACACACGAGGTCTCGTGAATTACTCCCTTTGTAGTAAAATACTCCTTCACATCCATGTTCACAAATTCACCTCCATTATCACTTCTAAAATACTTGACATTTTTTCCAAATTGATTCTGAATGAGGTTAAAAAATTCCTTTATAATTCGTGATACTTCATCTTTTCTTCTCAGTAAATATACCCAAGTCATTCTAGTGCAATCATCAACAAATAAAAGGAACCACTTAAACCCATTTATAGATACAACTGGAGAAGGGCCCCAAACATCGGAGTGAATAAGATCAAATGGTGCCGAACATTTATTTAAACTAGGAGCATAAGATACACGATGACTCTTAGCCTTTATGCAAGTTTCACATGATATATTATTGATATCGACTTTATTAAACAAGTCAGGTAAAAGCTTTTTCATGTAGCCAAAAGAGGGATGCCCCAAACGACGATGCCACTGCCACAGTCTTTCTAAAGTTTTTGAATCACTATCAACCAGATTTGCAAACCAAATTTTTAAGTCCTTGAGATGGTACAACCGCCCACGCATAACTCCACGCCCAATGATCTCCCTGGTATGAATGTCCTGGAAAATACAACAATTTGGATACATTAGCACGACACAATTCAATTATTCCGCAAGTTGTCCCACCGAGATAAGTTTAGTAGATAGTGAAGGAACCACAAGTGTATTTGTCAATGTAAGAGATTCTGAGAGATGCACATCACATGCTCCCATAACGGGATAAGACACACCATTTGCATTTAAAATCTCTATTTTTCGAGATTTAGTAAAGTTCATCACATTATTTTTAGAGAAAGTCGTATGATTAGTGGCACCGGAATCAATAATCCATGACTAATTTTTATCAGATTTTATCAAAGTGAAAATATTACCTTCTCCTTCATTTCCATTACCAGATTTGATGGTTACCAGATTTGCCTTCAGCAGATCATCATTTGATTTCTTCTTTTTCAATTCTTTATACCAGTCAGGTGTACCATGCAACTTAAAGCACTTGTCCTTCGTATGACCCTTGATGCCACAATGGAAACACTTTATATCATTGCCAGGACGGTTCTTGCTCTTAGCGAAAGCAACCACAGGTATTGCATCAGATTTGACACCATAAGCGTCAATATAACTCTTATTTATGTCGGTAGCAGCATCGGTCCCCATAGAGCTGTTACCAGTAGTAAACTCACCCTGGTGGGGCTGAACCAATTGCTGCCTATGTCCTTGAGCAACCATAGCCATCGGATTATTCAAGACATCAAGTTTGTCAACCATAATGCCTTGTCGAACATCTTCTCTTCTAACATGACCAAAAGCCTCTTCAACCATGGGAAATGGTCTCATCCGTAAAATCTCAGCACGTATATTGTCAAGTCTACTGTCTAGGCCTCCAAGAAAGATATGCAACATGTCTTGCTGCACAATCTCATTATATCTTTTCATATCCTCGGAGCTACTCATTTCATTTGGTCTTCTAAAATCAATTTCCCTCCACAAAGCACATAAGGTATTATAAAATTTCTCTAAACTATTCCCCCCTTGTTTGAGGCTCCAAACACACATTTGCAATTCATATAGTTGAGAATTATCATTCAAATCAAAGAACCCAACTCTAATTGCATCACATACATCTTTTGCAGTAGGCAAACTAACAAAATTACTCAAATGAACTGGTTCAAGAGAGTGAAGAAACCAATTTCTTACCATAGCATCTTCAGTGTGCCATTTTTCGAATTCAATGTCATCTTCATTCGGTCTTTTTGCCTTTCCAGTGATGTAACCGAGCTTCTTCTTTGAGTCCAGGTAGATGTTAATTGTTTGTGCCCACAACCAATAATTTGTTCCATCAAATTTAACAGAAGGCGCTTGGTTAAGTTCTTCAGATATGGTGTTTCTAGGTTAAACTAGATGGAGATTTGGAAGAGTGGAAGGAGACTCATTAGTTCCATCTAGGAAGTTTGTAGGCAAAGTAATGGTTTTAGGAGATTTTGGAGATGAAGTCTCGGAGTTTGTTTTGGACATGTTTGGGAGTTACATGAAGAGACAAGCACTAACGTTACTTAGCAAACGTGTCAAAATTCTGGTGACCACACCAGAATAACTAGGACAAGATAAAGGGAAAGAGAGAGGAAAAACAAACACGACTGCGCCCACTAGTTCACCTTCGGCATAGCCATCAGCAATCTAGAGAACTGTAACATGCTCTGATACCATGTAAAAAATGTATACATTAATAGTAGGAAACAGAAAGTATGAACAGATAGAAAGACACCACACTCCCAGAAATCTCCCTTCCCTCCCAATTTTATTGCTCACAAGAATTTTTACAAACTTATCTTTTACAGGTCAAACACCCGTTCTTATATATCTATCGTAAGTGGAATAAGAAAATATATCAAGAGATTTTCTCTATATACAGCATGATTATTTCTTAATACAAAGGAACTAAAACAGAAACAAATACAAAGTTTATTTCACTAGATATTTTATAGATCTTGTCTTTCCTTGTATGTAACAATTCCAAATTTAGTTAGAGATTTTGTCCACTTATTTTCGTTGGTATTTCCACTATTTGTGTGCCTATATCCAGAATGTGAGCAATAGCATATTAACAAATTATGCACTCATATGTCCCTGGCTCTTTGGTTATGTGGTATTTTCTCAATTTATTTCCTTTTTCTTGTCTTGCTTTTTAGACATTTTCAAATTACAATAACTGTTCTTCACAACTCCAATATACAGGTATGATGCCACAACAATAGAAGGAAAGCTTCAATGACAAGATCAGCTAAACTATAAAAATAAACCTTTATTCGACCTTTGAAATGGTATTTTGTCAATTACACTTGGATGGTTAGTCAATTACCTTCCTAATCCTTATGGACTCTCATTCTTTCGAGCAACTTAATCTGTTTGAACCATTGTGAGAAATTTTTATCTTATGATTGTAGGAAAAAATACCCCAAGCAATCAACTGAAGTAGCTGGTGAGAGAAAATATGATGTGTACATGGGAATTGATGTTTTTTGGCAGGAATACCTATGGTGGTGGTAAATGGAATGTAAATCGCTATCCAACTTCCATTTTCTTTTATTTATTTATTAAATTTTATTGTTATTGTTATCGTCATCATCATCATTGTAGTTGTTGTTATTATTGTTCTAATTATTATTTTGAATTGACAGACAAAGTTGGCACTTGATTTGCTGAAGAAAGAAAGTGTGTCAGCTGCCATATTTGCCCCAGGATGGGTTTATGAGACTGAACAAGAACCTGATTTTCAGACTGCACAAAATCGGTAATGTAGTTGGTAGTTTATATATCACCCAGATCCAGTACAGTTGTCCTTCATTCAGTTTCTATAATGTTAAGATAATTAAGCTTAGGCAAGGTCTAAGTTTTGTTATCCGTTCTTTTAAAATTCATGTTTGTTGAGAAGGAATGTAACTATGTTAGCTTGGTTATTTTCACGACTTGTAGGTGGTGGAGCCTTGTTGAGAAATCATGGGGAGTTCTTCAGAGCTACCCAACTCAATTACCTTTCTACTCAAATTTTGATCAGGTATATCTCTCGCCATCAAAAGTCCTTCCTAATAAAATTACAAATGATTAAAAATTAACTATAGTCTCCAAAAAAACTTTAGGGTCATGGTTATCATATTTCTGTTGAGGGCTCACACGTAAATAATAATGGTTGGAATAACATTTCTGCGCAAGGTTTTCAGGTATGCCAATCATCTTATTCTTCAATTTATCCTCAGTTTTGCAAAAGATTAGAAGTTTCTTCTGTGTAATCATCTTTCCTGATTGTTTTTTATCTCTTTTTTTACTTATTTTTCCTGGTCATAGCCTTTCCTGATTGCTTTGGAGGATGAAAACACTATGCAAGCTTCAATCAAGTAGGTTTTGTGCATTTGTACGATTCCGTAGGAGCCTAATAAGTATGTTAACTGCATTTGTTTTTATTGAAGTTTTAAGGATATACCTTATAATGGATGGGGAAGCATCATGATCGAAGGAAATCTTAATCTAGGTTCATCTTTGTCAACCCAGCTATTCAGCGAAAATGTTCCTTTAAAAGAACAATATCTGTACATTTCTTATTCTGTAAGCTCTCGTGTCATGGGCCCTAAAATGTTTATTTTTCCAATAGCCAAATTCTTTACAACCTACTTTCACTGTGAACATTCGAACTTGTAGAATGTTCCTTTGGTGATGGTAGGGTACATGATGATGCAAATTAGAAATTGTTGGGACCAAATAGGAATTCTGAAACCATACAACCAAGAAGGGTAATGCATGATTTTTTTACTTTTTCTCCATTTATTTGTGGTTTCTCTGTAGGCAAGATTTGATGGAGAATGTGCACTTGGGATATGCCTTGAATTATCCTTGGCAACAAAGACAGTAGCGCATGCTCTCATTACAGATGATGAACTTCCTTTTCATGCAAATCATTCAAAATTTGTCTATGATATTATCATCAAGTCTGACAAAAAAAATATGAATCCTTCTTCTGCCTCTGATGGCATTTGGACCGCATATACAGCCACGATCAACCCAGACACCACCAACTTCAGTGGTCAGTCATTGACTGGTATATATTTAGTTGGCACTTTGAAGAATGGTGCAGGCATGTACACTACATCACTGGGTCATTTAACAGTTTCTACCTCGAAAGAAGAAACACACTTCCCTTCTGCGAATGATTGGAAAGTTGGAGAACAGTATGTGTCTTGGTCTCTGCCTGATGCTGAGACTAAAAGTGTAAGCCTCAGTTTAATTTGGTCTCAGCCTCATGCTGAGACTAGTTTGTTCGTTAAGTATAACATCTATGTTGAGAAGTTCGGGTTTGGCACCAGTTATCTTGGTTTAGCCAGAGTTCAAACATTCTATGTGTCAGATTTAGTTGTACCGAAAGACGTTACGTCAATCAAATTTGTTATTCAACCATTTGGAATTGATGGGAGTTGTCAAGAACTCCACAATTGTCCCACATATGTTTTAAAATGTCTGATTTGATGCAGTAGAATTTGGTCTGTTTCGATAATTTCTGCTGTTATTATAACTGCATCGTGTACATGTTTATTATTGAATAAATATTTGCAAAGATGATTATTTTGTAGTTTGTTTGTCCAGAAGAAGGTAGAAAAATTGTTATCTAGCTTATGGTGGTTCTGTTATTTTCTACCAATTTGTATTATTTAGTTTTAAACAAAAATTAGGAAAGAAATAAACTAGTTCTGTTACGTTAGGAAATTTAGCTAAATCGAGTACGTATTCAAAATCATTGCCCGCCAGGGCTTCAAAGGAGATTGAGCTACCACCTAACTATTGTTAATTTAGTATGATCAACAACCAAAATAAAATAAATACAACAATAACCAAAAAGAAAGAGTTTGACAAATATAGTTTTTTTTATCAAAGCTATAATTGAATTGGGCCACAACCGGGCGGACTGGACTTAATTGGACAATGGGCCAAAGCCCATGTAAGCAAATGTAACAAACAGCCCCCTGAACAACTTCTCGCCTCATTCCGGAATTCTCCTCTTTCGTTCTTCTCTGGCGATCTCCGAGTTCTCCGATCAACGCGCCGATCATGTCCATCTCTTCCAATGGTCACCTCCAAGGTAACTAAATTGTTTAATTCAATCGAAATCTCTTCTCTTTCTTTCTTCCTCCTGTACTTCATTGTAACGAAAAAGCCCCGCTGGTTACACTTCCACAGATGACAACGTCGGAGGCGAGGATTCCGATATAGAATCCGATTTAGCTACAGCAGCGGCGGAATCGGGCAACGAATACTACCACCCCATATCGGCTGATAACGGATCCTTCTCAGAACCCGAATCCGACTCTGAATCCGATGATCTCACCCCCAGCTCTACCTACCTCAATCTGTCTGAAGCCAATGGCAATGGCATCTCTTCTCTGGATCTAAACACCGATGAAGAAGAAGAAGAAGATACTGTGAGGGAAAGTGAGGTGTCTATTTCAAGAGCAATTAGAGAAGATGATCAGAGGAGGAGTGCACCGCTGTCGCAGGAGGCAAGTGAGAGGATTATGAATGTGATGAGAGGGATAGAGTTTAGAGGAACGCCACCGGCATGGTTGGATCGGGTTCCTGATGAGCAATTGATGGGCCAGATCCGACGAATTAGAGAGGAGACGGCCGCTGGTTCTTCTAGCTGAATGGGAATCGAGGTGTTGTTTTGGATGATTGATTATGAAACATAATTTGATTTTGGATAATCATGTTGTTTCAGCAGTGATTGTTTCTAATTGAATTAAATTGAGGTTGAGATAGGAGAAGTTAGTGCTTTTTGTGTTTCAATGTTGGATCTACTTCTGGTGGTGTAAATTCTTTCTTGGTACAAGTTTGTACTTTGTCATCTCTCGTGTTGCTTCACTTTTATTACGTGTACTGATTCAGCTGATGCAAGAACTCACTACTTGCAAATCACAGTACGAAATTCGCTAAATCGTTGGGCTGATATGCTAACCTGTGCTTGACAAAACATCGTGCAAGTCATGAAATTTGAAGCTGAATAAAGAGAAATTTGTCACCATGTCACTACATAACTGTTCAATAGCTAAAATACCACTAGATAATAGAAAATAGCCTAAATGTCATTAAAATTCTTATTAAGCTGTCTTTATGCCATTATTCAGATTTTTCTCAATTAAAAAATAATTTAATTCGAAAATTTCTAAACTACCCCTCGCAGCAGAACCTTAGAATAGAGAGACTGTTGTTTTTCGATTCGACGCCCTTCTCCATCGCAGCCCTACTCAAAATCAGATAAACTTTCATTACTGCTAGTTTTTTTTACTCGAAATGAGATTTTAATATATTGTGATTGCGTAAAACTTTCGTTACTGCTAGTTTTTTTTTCAAAATCAGATTACTGTTAGGGTTTTTTGAAATCAGATCACTGTTAGTTTTTTTTTAAAATCAGCCACAAGCTTTAGAAACTTCTCTGTGCCACACGTAATAATCATTTTTTACTCAAAATCTGAAGTTCAATTTCCAGCCGAAACTTTATTTTTGAAGCCATCTAATTTGTAACTACATTGTCAACTTCTGAGGAAGGAATGGAGCACGACAGAGAATATCAGATAAGTTAATTTAAAGGAGCACGACAGAATTAAAGCACACTAGCACTTGAGGTTATCAAGAATTCTTAGAGATACTTTTGTATGCATGATTTTGACATTTGTTATTTCTGTCCAGTTTTGATTTCCTGTTTTTTTTTTACTTTTCAATTTTAATTGCAGCAGCTTTTAAATGTATATTTGTTAGAGGAGCGTCAGCGATGGAGGTCTCCTCTTTATTTCTTTTCTTTCTTTGCTGATTCTCTATTCTTTTCTTTCTTCTTTGCTGCTATGGAGAAGGAGGTAACAATTCCAAATTCCAATGTGCTAACAGGGAGAGGAGAGGGGTAGTTTAGGAATTTTCGAAATAAATTATTTTTTAATTGAGAAAAATCTGGGATAATGGCATAAAGGCAGTTTAATAAGGATTTTAATGACATTTAGGCTATTTTGAGTTATCGGATGGCATATTGACAATTGAACATTTATTTAGTGGCATAGGGACAAATTTCCCCAGAATAAATGTCTATTGTCTGTCAAATGAGGTGTTACTGGTAATTTCTACATGCTATAATGGTTGACGATTTTTGAAGAAGTAAAAAAGTGTAAACATATGGCACTATTGCACGTAGTTTTTAAGTTAAATTGAACAGAATAAGGGTAAGCTTATTATACACGTATGATATTTCCATGATAATGTATAGTTATTTCAGGCGAGCCAAAAACTTTTATACAGGTGCTTTATGTTATCTAACAAGAAACAAAATCTTTGGCGTGACAGATTCTTTTTCCGCATGCCCTTTTTCTTCCTCAAAGAAATCAAATCCAATTTCTATATTTTCTGCGTCCGTTCCTCTAGTCAATTACATAGTTCGCTCCTATGTATTCTCTGCATGCGCTTGTGTAATGATCTTATTATGCTTTGAAGTTTGTAATTCCAAAGCCATAAATTTTCTGTACTGTAGAAACCAGCATGGCTAAACAGGCCAGGCAACAGCGAGATCTACAAATGTTGTAATAATATACCAAACATAGGGATAGGGATGTACTGGACACGCTGATACGATGTGATATCGGATGGTTTTTATGGAGGACACTAAATGACATATCAGCTGTCATTTCAAACAACCGAACAACCTTAAAACACCAAAAAGAATAAGTACCCGAACGCCATATCATAATTATGTATACCTTAATCCAACATTTGCAATTTTGCATAATTAACAGTTTAACACCAATTTCTGGGGTCCGAATCTGCTGCTCGTAAATTCCTGCTTGCTTCCCTGCTTGTCTTCGATCTGACCGCTCGATCGCCACGGACGACTGTGATTTGATTCAGGGGGCAAATGCTTTGGCCGTTAGATGAGTTTTGAACGGTCCAGATCGAAACAAGCAGGGAAGCAAGCAGGGATCTACGAGCAGGAGATCCGATTCCCAATTTTTGATATCACAAACACAGCTGATTACAATTACAAAGAGCAACACTAATTCTCCAGGCACATTTCAATATCATCACTCGCACAACTAGAACTTATCCACACTGATACCATCTCTAAGCACCTCATATGCATCACGGCTCCTTGTAGTTTTTTTAACACTAGTCGTAAAATTAAGTTTTGACCCCTCAGCTTTTACAGCAGTAACCTTCCCCCAGATCAAAGTCTTGGTTTTCATACCTTCAATATCAGCAAACTTTCCCTTCTCTAAGTAGCCGGTAACTGTGGTGGAGAATCTGAGTACAGAGGAATCTTTGTAGCCAACCTCACAAATTGAGTGGATGTAAACGGTTAGTTTGCCAGTTTCTTCGTTAAATTCATAGTTTGTCGCATCCTTCGGGAAGATGCCAGCTGGTATGTCATGCTCTTTGAGTAGATCTGGGAGGGGCTTTTGCATCTTTCCTGAGGAAGTCGTAATAGTGAGATCTTAGCTGATGTACTTTAGAGAAATAACATGAGAGTTGTGTTGAAAAAGCAGCACGAGATTTAGGATATCAGCTGGAGTCGAAAATATTTTGGATTATGTTGCAGGGATTTGCCCCAACAGAAGAACATTCCAACTTTTTACTTATGGTTTATATTGGTAACAGATATTACAATTTTATAAGTAAAACATTGACTTTTGGATATTGTATCCGAGTAAGCGAGTTTCAGTTCGCTCATTCAATTTTTTCTATTTCTCTTTTATGTAAGTGTAATTACTGCTGGTCATTTGCATATTCTACTTCAGACTTCAGGCTATCTTATTAAGATAAACATGAAGGTGAAGTCCTGAATTACACCCATTTTTTCCTAAGAAGCATGGAAAAGTTTATTGTCCTATTTCCAAAGCTAACAAATAGAAACGATAGAATGAACATTACACCTTTTACTTTGTTCACCAGCCATTTAGCTCCTCCTCCAATGCTGCTAGAAATCGACTGAAACATATATGGAGACATATATTTGTGAGTATAATACACAACAATTATGTCAATAACATACCCAAACAACGCATGGCAGCCTTTTAGCAATAACAGTGCTTTCAGTTAACCTTTTAGGTCTAAATTTTGACCAATTTGTGTTTGTTGAAGAAGTCAACAACACAAGTCAAAAGGAGAAAAATAACCCATAAATCTTTCAAAGAAAAAGGTGCTACAGAAAATGATCAGAAAAGAAAAATAATGAACAACAGGAAAATGCAACAAAGAAAACTTGAGAAGTAATTAGAAAACAACCTAGACTATGGTTATCCTTGCCTTTTGTAAGAAGATAACAAATTACCAAAGGTGCCTAGTAACTGTAGAAAGGGTGAGAATAGTATAAAACTTCCTATTTCACTACTTTAGCCTTTCTACAAAGTTTTTAACTTTCCTAAACGATTCAACCTTGAATTTAAAATCAAAACAAACTAAACTGCGGCCTGGTTATTTCTGCAATTGTTTCGATTGAACTAGAACGAATCCAACTCCAAGTTGAAGCATGAAGAGAACTATATAAGCTAGCATTGCAAATAGGGTAATATTTAAAAAAAAAAAAAACCAATGCTAGAAATTATGGGAATCGAAAAGAAGGAACCAAAATCGAGCTCACATTGAGGTCATCTCCGATTGAATCGATCTCCTTGGACGCCTTCTGGCCGAACCAGTAGCTACCGACCTTGTTCAATACCTGATCCATCCTCTCGCTCGCTCTCCCCCAACTTCAATTGGATCTAAAATGTCGCTTTCCTTTCCTCAATTGGGACTTCAGAGAGAGGAGCAGCGGCAGAGGATGCGACCCCGTTCGTGTATTTATTTATTTAGTTTCATTTAATTATTTTGTGTTTGTTGGACACTTTTCAGATACAGCCCTGAACAATTACATATTAATGTAATTTTAAATCCAGTAACATAGTCACGTATTTGAGAAAAACATAAAAAAAATATGCTTAATGTCAAAAATAATTATCAAAATATGCTCCACTCTTAATTTTTGTTCTTAAAAATATGTTTTTCAGAAAATTAATAAACATAAATATAGCTTAAATAATTATAACAATAGACATTCTTTTAAAATGTGTCTCACTCAGTGGCGGAGTCACGTTGAGCCAGGAGGGTCAATTGAACCTCCCTGAAATAAAAATTCAAAATTTATCATACAATTAAATTATTTTTTTAAATGCTTATAATTTGAAAAAAATAAAAATATGCATCATTTTAAACTCCTCTAAGATGTGTCCCACTCTATCATTATTTCTTGACTTGTCTATGTTTACATCTTACAGAGGCTATATCCTCATCACAATTTTGGCGCACGCGATAAAAAAGATTAATTTTTATCTTTGAAAGGGTTGGAATATCTATATCATTGAAATTTGAAAGAGTCATATTTTAATTTAAAACTACAATCACAAATACATAACTTTGGGGTGTCTAGGAGCTTAAAGGCCTAACCTGCTAATCTGCTATGCTAGCCAATTAAGTATAAATGTTTTTTTTTTTTTTTGAGGAAAAAGTATAAATGTTTCAAAACTAGTAGTCCAGGTCCGAGTTTTAAAAGACGTGTAAAGACGTGTAAAGAGATAAGGATGAGATATTCATATTTCGGCTCTCCTGAATTTTAAAATTAAATTAGTATTTTTATAAATTTAATTTGAAAGTTTACATTCTTATAGAAAAATCAATTTAACTAGGCGTATGAATCGCGCTCCGCGCGAAAAAAGTTATATTTTAAACTTCTGTATTACAACAATAAAATTATAATAAACCATTTAAATAAAAAAATAAAAAGCAATGGAAAAATTTGCAAAAAAGCTACAGAGATTTTACTGTAGCGGTAAACAGTAAAAACACTGTTCATTTCGCTGTGGAAATGAACAGTGACGCAAATGTTGCTCCATGAGTATATACTAGACGTACGACTCGCGCTCCGTGCGAAAAAGTTAAATTTTAAACTTCCGTATTACAATAATAAAATTATAATAAATCGTTTAAATAATAAAAAAATAAAAAACAGCGAAAAAAAATTTGCAAAAAAAAAAAATCTACAGTAATTTTACTGCAGCGGTGAAGTGAAAACATTGTTCATTCTACTATGGAAATGAACCGGAGCCCCAATATTAGAACATGATAAATATTCTATAATAATAAAATAATAATAATAATATATATAGAATAGAATATGGAGAACAAACTGCATTTTTTTCTCTATTGTATCTTCTTTTGAACAAGAACAATTTACTCTTCAGAAATGATGAAGACGATTGATGTTAAAACAAACAGATAATAAATATTTTTAATTCTAAACACAACAGTTTATAAGTGAATATTTTTAGAAATAGTATTGGAACTTAAAGCGCAAAACTAAAGTCAAATTACTGAGCGGAAGCGTTTTCAATTAACAATTTCAAATTAAAGCTTTCACACATTAATCCATAGCCAAGAGTTAAAGTAAGTAAGTTCTAGAAGTGATAGAGCAATTCACAAATCAATAAAGAGCAAAGTAATAAGAGAGATAGTAAAGAGGGAGCAAGAGCAATCAAGAGATCAAAAAGAACACGCGATGTAACGTGGTTCGGCCTATCAATCAACTAGGCTTACGTCCACGGGTCTCCCGAAACCAAATCTTCCTTTCGGGCTGATTTTACTATCAAAACAAATGTTTTTTTTTAAATTTTGGAACTGATCTTTGATTTCTTCTAAACAAGCAAATCAATCTTCGACTCCTGACCAATTTATGTGGCAACACCACTCTACACGGTTAACGGTCCGATTGACAAAACAATCTAGGACAGGGGATACACCACTTGACAACACAAATATGGTGCACCAAAGTCTATAATCTAGCTAAAGAAAAGTTCTCGAATTGACAATTAAACTATGGGTGCTATCGTAATACTCTTAAGTTTAGGTAGCTGAATGAGAAGACAATTTGGCTCTTTGTTGTGCTCAATTTGATGCTTGGAAGCTTGTGGGGGGTGTTTGATACATTGTTGGTTCGTTCATGCATCATATATATAGGCTCGACACTTCTTGGAGTCTTGAATCCACCAAAATTGACTATAGTGTTACAAAGGTTCCATAACGCCATGTGAGACTCGTTATAACGAGTTGTGCACTTTCCAGAATTGCCCTTCTTCTCTTCTTTGGATGTCTTGTGGGTCAGTATGAGCACGAACCCGTTACAACGGGTTGGGAACCCATTATAACGGTTTGGAAGGTGTTGTAACGCCTTAGAGAAGCGTTACAGTAATGCTGCTCTCTGCCAATTCATGCTTCTGCCTTGTCTCTCTCCTTCTTGACCTACTGTGACAGGTTGGGCATCCGTTATAACGGGTTGCTGACCCGTTGTGACGGGTTCTGGAGCATTATGATAACTTTGTGCTCTGTTGAGCATTGTGAAGTCATCCATTGATGTCTTGAGCATGTTTGAGCATTGTTTGAGCATGTATAACATCAGTTTGTACCTGTTTTAACCTGTAACTTCACCAAAACTCACGTGCAAGGTTAGTACTGATTTGTTTTGCAAATTGTCAAATAAGAGATGAGTTTAATCCAATAAATATAAGTATTAAAATAATTGTCACACTCCATAAATAATAACTAACTTAAGGGTGTTAATCCCGCCACGTGTACTTAATTTCAAGTACACGAAAGGCTTATTTTGCCACTCGAAAATATAAATAAGCTTTATTTATAATACTTAATTTTAAAGGAAAAGCACACACAATTCACACAATACATGAACATCCAACAAATATGTATACGTATATAAAATCCAACGTCTGGATACAAGGTTTACAGCGGAAGCTAAACAAAAATAAAATACATACAGAAGAGGACGATCCCATCAAAGGACGTGGGACCGACCCTAGCTAACCTACTACACACTAATCCTAGCAAAAGAAATAAACGAGACAAATGAAATGATCCTCAAAACGAATGACGCCTGGAACTCCATCCTAGTGCTCTCCTCTGGACATCAAAAGAAACTTCTGCTCCTTACCTGGACCCCACAACCAACCGTGGAACGTGAGTAATTTGTAAAAATTACTCAGTGTGGATTAAGGTCCAGCCTTTGGGATTATATCCGATTCAAGTTGGACCAATCATAATTACTGAGATTAGCCATACTACACCTACTTGTGTTTTGTTTTAACCATTAGTCAATTTAACTAAATATCTAAATCTATCCAAAGAGGCGATACGAGAAAGAAACCCAAAATATTTATGAGGAATAATAATATACAATAACTTATATGAGGAGATATCAAACTCCCAGTCAAATGAACGGATCATCAAATTCTTAGAAAAAGACCCGGGTGTAGGACTTTAGGATTCGCCCCCTTAGACAGGTCTCGTATTCGAGCCGCCAATCTAACTAAATTTTGAGTTCCAGAACGAAACGCCCTGGCAAAACATAGCGGCTATGAAAGCACACACTCGATCAAAAGCGAACCGAGAAGACTACCCTCACAAAAGAGAAATTAATAAATAAAGCACTCGGTCTCAGCCGTCATACGGAAATAAGGAACCGACTACCCGTTTGAATAAAATAAAAAAGGGAACTCCATGTACTAGTTAAAGCCAAGGGGAGGCTCAGATTTCCTTATTACTTACTAAGAGTTAATAGGGGAACCCCTTCGAATATTTAGAGATCTCAAATATCGGCTAATAGAAATATATAAAGAACGGAATAGCTCCAATACTCCACATATGACATGCATACTCTAAACTGAGAAACCGAACCTTAATCACTCAAAGAGGATTTATTATAATACTAGATAATAAGGATTTTGAGAATAAAACTCTCTAACTGGCACTACGAGTCATCAAGTGATGATCATCGTTGGTGAGGATTACTCGAATGTCCTTAAGGACATCCCGTTGAGAATATCCCATGGGCTATGTCAGACACCATGACACATACTCCTTCCACGATGCCCTCAGACTACATCCAATCTAAAACTCACCGGCCCGACTCTCATCACTCCCGACGAGTGTAGATATATAATATTTATACGCATCTACCTATAAGTAGTCTAATAGCCTATACGATCCGTATATCGGATCTTATGTGCAATATGAATGCAGATGACATGCAATGCAGGTTGGTCTCAAATAATGGTACAGTTACCAACATGTAAATATGGCAGTTCAGGCCTACGGGCCTGATTAATTATTATTTGTAATTTGGTACCGCAATTCAATTTAGGTAAGTCTGGTAGGTCCTATTAAAAGAAAAAGGAATATAATCCCCAGGAATCCACACCTAGAAAGAAGTGCTAGCTACTCTATCGAAGGATCTGCTGCGTCCACGCTGACCTCAACGTCGTATGCAGCTGCGTCAGTCTCGTCCCCTGGGTGCGGGTCCGAGTCGACTAGGCCTCCTATTTAAATTATTTCGGGTTTTGTTTAGTTAGCCGAAAGATTATTTCTGAAAGGAAATTACATGAAAGGTACAGGCGTTTGAGACGTCCTTGATGCTCCTAATGTAATTTCTTTAATAGTTTTACTTAGTCAAATCTCGCGTGCAGTGTCCGTGCTGCACGGCGAGTGTGTGTCCCACTTACATGTCTTTTTATTTGTATTTAATTTAGGTGTTATTTTATAATGTGCTACTGTTCCCATTACTTAATGTGACGTCAGGACAGAAATGTATAGAATATAAATAAAACACATCACGATGAAAGCATGTTATAAATTCAATCACTTTTAGTTGGACTTTTATTTGAAACAAATCAAATAAGAAACAAAGTTAGTTAATTATGTATTAACTAACATGTGTGTAACTATATTAATTATGTGTTTATCTAGGCGTCGTATTAATGTTACTTATATACTTATGTGTAGTTACATTATAATGTGTTATAAGTATTATATCTAATTAGTCTTATAATTAATTAGTCATGCTACTACATGTATTAAATGCTTACTTAGTCATATTCAGGCATTTTTATATGAATTTTAATTGTGCTATATATTCTATGGGATATAGAGAAATTGATCAATATATATTATTACTTATGCAATTATACTTAGTCCATTTGTTGGTGGTGGTTCGAGCGTACTTCATTAGATATATATATATATATATATATATATATATATGGAATTCATTGTATAGCTTTTTGTTTCTTTTGTTTACATATATATATATATATCACATTTAATATCACTTATAGTTATTTAATTATATTGTGTAATATTATACCAAGCTACTTTTATCGTTACGTGTTATTATAAGTCAAATGTCTTTAATCAAGTACGTCGACGCACCTAATTACGTATTCTATTTATATAGCTAATTCGTATATTATTGTTATAGTAAGAGTGATACATATAGTATAGAAGAAAATACATAAGAAACACAATAAAACACAAGTTGGTTTATTTTAATTATTCGTTTGTTTTGTGTTAATCCTGTGTGGGATCGGAAGTCCGAGACTCATACGTCATCACCGTAGCTCTCGCTGCACGGGCTTATAATCGTCATTTCCCAATTTATACCCTTCTCGGTCCCTTTTATTATTCGGGTCTAGTTATTAAGCAATTTGGGCTAGACCACTAATTAGGTAGCATCTGTTATAATACCCAACTCGGCCCAAATTATGATCTAGGCCCAAATTACTCGTAACTTCATTCATTTTTAATTTTATCCAACCGTACCATGTAATATCTGTTTTGGTCCGATGGGTCTAGAGCCCAAGGGCCCATCTTATTTAAGTATGAGAGGGTCCAATGGGCTTTCAAACCCAAATGTGCACATAGGCTTTTCTTTTCTTTTATTTAAAAAGGCCCAGTATTCAATTAAGGCCTTAAGGCCCGATGGATGTATTTGGGCCCAGTCATCACTTCTGGGCCGTTTATTAATCAACACAGAACATCCCAGCGCAAGGACCATCCCTGCACTGGTGCTGGCAAACCAGTGCAGGATTTGGAATGGTCACACAAGGCTGGTAAATTACTAGCAATCAGCAACCAAACTGGTTCAACCTTTCAAATAAATCTGGGCACAAATTAACATCTTAATTGTCACGAAGAGGTCATTCAAAAATCAACATCCAATAGGGCAGATACTGGTATGAGCCATACCAGTATTTCAGTGCCTCAAAGTAATTAACCAGGGGCTGGTAAGGGTGCCGGTAACCACAGTTCACAAGATAACCCAATATAATCACAGATCAAATGCCGAAGTAAAGGTCCCCACCCAGTTCAGTTCCACAAGTCATGATCTCAACAGAAAACGAGACCCTGGGATACCCATGCACCAGTGGCTCGATGGCCACTGCACCAATATACCACAACACACACAAGAAAAAGAAAGAGAAACAAAACAGCAGCAGCAGTACATAAAGCACAACATTCACAACAAATCGTTCACAAGAGACAGCGGGTTTTTACCAGTAAAAAGGGGCTGGCGTTCAAAGGTCAGGAACGGATTTTCACGGTGCAGCACCTCAACCTCGCTCCTCTGCTCCTCTTCCTTTTTGCGCTTTCGAGACAAAAATAAGGCCTCCGCGTATTATATTTCTTTTTCTCTAATAGTAAGATTTACAAACTAATCACAACGCATGTGACATAGGCAGCAAGAGGGGTTTTCGAGGAGCAGGCAGCGGGGTTTTATAAGCGAGGAGGGAGCAGAGGTTTAGAGGTGTGCATGCCGTTCCCTGTAGCGGGACGTGACGGAAAGGTAAAGCAACCCGATAGTTCCTGCCTCGCACTCAAGTGCTGGCCTTAAGGTCAAGGTAGAGAGGAATGCTTCTCCCCACATTAATGGCAGGTGCCATCGAACAGTAGAGCATTTAAGAGAGGACAAAGAGGTGAGTCGAAGGGATCCCGAGTGTCGGTGTGAACGAGTAGAGGAGGAGAAAGGGAGAGATGGGACCGAGTGACAAGAAAGAGCCGAGAGAAGAAAAGAAGGAAACAGAAGTGACAGAATCGAAGCAGCAGAGAGAGAGAAAGAGTTGTGTGGGTGGCATTAAATGCAGGGAGTGGGTACCGAGGAAAAAGGAGGGAAATAGAGAGAGGCAGTGGTGATGTGTCGGTTGGGAAGGAAATCAAAGAAAGGAGAGAGGGGATTTGGTTGGGGGTGATGTCGAGGCAGCAGAGAAAAAGGGGGGGAGAGAGAGAGAACGCCTCAGTAAGGATGAGATGGTAGAAAAACAATGCCTCCCTGATCTTCTGTGGCGCCGATTTAGTACTATAATAGAACAGTCTTTTGTCATCTCACGCACTTACCTACATGGGTGACATCACGAATTGACACCTTCCAAATTGCTGTAGAGGATCAGCAACCCTCTTCATAGGGTTAGTGGGATCGGTTCTATGACCTTACCCGTGTTGTTGATTGCGTGGTTTGCTGCAGTAAGGCCTAGCCATGACCCAATGGGTCAAGCGCTGGTACTGCGCGTTTATATATACAACTATTTAAGTGTATTATTCTGTTTTTGAGGTCGAGGTTATGCAATCATTTGTGTTGCGAAACGTCTTGCGGCATCAAGTGAGTCGGATGGCCCGTTACGTAGGTACTCCGAATTGAACTCATTAAATTTAGTTAACTAATTTATGTAACCATTGTTTAGTATTTATTTATTATGGTCATTATTTGATTTTATTACTTACGAAATTTGGTTTCTTTATTTAAACAGAAATTATTATTATGTATGTACCATTTCTCATTCTTTAGAACATCATTCTATCTGTGGTGTTTATTATTAAATTTTAAATTAAGCATTCCTTAACATAAAGCTTGTGAAAATTAGGAGTCTAAATTAGGAGTCTTAATTGTACATAATTTCACGGGTTTCACAATAATACAGGACAATAATAGAAATATAATTAATGCAAATCAATTATACACCAATAGAATGATAGGAGAAAAGATTATATGGGACAAGATTACAACACTAGAATATGTTGAAAAGCAAAATTAGTAAGATTAAAATTTGACCATCGATCAATCATGACATGATAATTTATAATTAATTTTAATTTGATTAAATTAATTCTGAACGTTACTGTATCGGTACATCCAAAATGTTTAATATACAACCGAGATTATTTATTAAACCTCGCTTCAACCTTCAAATCTGCGTTTAACCAAGTCAGAAGGAAACAATATACTCTGCATCCATTTTTTATGGGTGCTCTCTGCATCTGTTAATTTGAACTGTCCGATTAAATTTTAACAGATCTGATTTTATAATAAAAAAGTTTTTCTGAATCATATAATTAACGATCAGCATTCAAATCACGATCCAAATTAACGGATGCAGAAAACACCCATAAAAAGTGAATGCAGATGATACGATTCCAAGCCAGAAGATACAGTCCTGGTCCTCTTGGACCACTGAACTCACTTGCGGCCCAAAATGGATTTAGAATTTTGAAATTTGACAACTTCTTAGGCCTGCAAAGATATCTATATCTAGTGCTCTGGTACTTGAGTTCCGAAAACCCTAGAAACCCTCTCTTCCTTCTCGCTTCTACAGAAGAGTCGGAAAGCTCCAAACTCAGCCATCACTTCCCCACTACCGACGAAATCATAATGGTACCTCTCTCTCTCTCTTGTATTTTCTAATGATTTGCGTTTAATTGCATTGATTGAATTAATTTTTGTTTCTAGTTTGTTGGTGATAGTATGATAGATGATGAAATCTTGGAAATATTTTGTAGACTCAGGAGGCAGTGAATCCGAAGGCTTATCCTTTGGCTGATGGTCAGCTAACCATTACGATACTGGATCTAATTCAAAGCGCCGCCAATTTCAAGCAACTCAAGAAGGGGGCTAATGAAGGTTGTTATATTTTTTAAATGTGTAGCTACATAGTTAAAACTAAAAAGAAAAAGGGGGATAGTTAAGGTTTTTATTTTTTAATGTGTTGCTACAAAATTATAACAAAAAAGAAACTCAAGAAGGGGGCTGATGAAGGTTTTTATTTTATTTTTTAAATATGCAGCTCCAAAGTTAAAACTAATGAGAAAATCAAGAAGTGTGCTGATGCCGCACGTGCTTATAATTACTAGTGATTGCCTTTTGTTTTGCTTAATTTGTAGCTACAAAGACACTTAATAGGGGAATAGCTGAGTTTGTTGTGATGGCTGCCGATACTGAGCCCCTTGAAATCCTTCTCCATCTCCCGTTACTCGCTGAAGACAAGGCATGTTTCTTTTTCTCATTAGATTATCTTGATCTCTGATGTATTTACAGTAGTTTAATTGAGGGCTTTAGTGTTGCTTAATACCTGGATGTATGATAAAAAGACAAAACAATGAATTCCTCAAAATGTTATATAGGTTTCTGCAAAATAACAAGAAAGGTGAGAATGAGGTTTAGTTTTACATCTTGAAATGAGGCCATGTAGAGAAAATTGTATATGACATTGTGTGACAGGACATTATAATATGATCCTTATTAGGATTGATAGTGATACAACTTATAAGTGATGTTTTGAGTTTCAAACTCACTTTAGGATCGCCAGTTAGTTTTAACAGTTGATTATTTTTTTAACAGAACGTACCGTATGTCTTTGTACCATCAAAACAATCCCTGGGTCGGGCTTGTGGTGTGACAAGGCCTGTTATTGCGTGCTCTGTTACCAGCAATGATGGTAGTCAGATCAAAGGACAAATCCAACAAATCAAGGTAATAACTCTTTCCATATCTTATTTATCTTAGTTTTGAAGAATTAGTTATCATTCACATATTGTGGCATTGGAATTTCAGAGATGATTAGAGTAACTTTTAGTTTTTACAGACTTACAATACATGTAACTCTCCTGTATTTCTATTTTCTGTTGTAAGCAATATTGAATGCTAGTTTTACAGTAGGGCGGAAATGCTGTTTCTAAAAACAAATATGCTTAAAGACCGTCTTTTACTGCTCAAATATGCTCTGTTTTTGCTTTTCCAGGATGCTATTGAGAAGCTTTTAATATGAGTTTGCATTGAAGCCCTTCTCAGCATGATGGGCCTCAGGGAGAGGCTTGGACTGATGTGGAATGCGAATGGGCATTGTTGTATTAGTTTCTAGTTTGCCAGCTAGGTTTAGTATGATTTTTATGTATGGTGGGGAGTACATTTACGAGATTCCCTCGTTCAACTTTTGAATTCCTATTTGTATGCTTCTTATGATATGTTTTCTATTTGAACTGTTTTTGGTTGGCTTTTTGTTGTCTTGTGTGTGAAATTTGAGAGGTTTATGACTTCTTTCAAAATAATAAGACAATTGATTGTACTACCCTCAACTTAACAGATAGGCAATAATTGATTATCACTTGTTTTGCATTAGACATCTAATTTGCCACAATCGTCTGTGTGAGAGAGATGTAGGAATGCTGAAATCATCCTTTGTGTAGGTCGGTACAAGATGCAAGTTAGGTTGAAGTTGGTTAGGAATATCATTTGAGACTCAACTTCAGTTAGTAGTTAGTACTATTTACTAAAAAAAGAAGCGTTGCGTCTGTCTGATCAATCCAGATATAATCGTGGACCAGTAAGCTCACAACTCGCGGCCCAAAATGTAGTTACAACTCTGCACTTTTATAGTTTCTTGGCCCAAAAATATCCAAAGTCCTGCCAAGAAACCCTAGCAATGAAAAAATACCTTTGTATTAAACCTTATCAGTTAGTCGCCATTTTTCTGCGAGCTCCTTCGCTGCTGTTCCGGACTAATCATTCTCTTATCAGGTAATTCGCTTCTTTTCCTTTCTCAGATTTAAGACTATGTAATGTAATACGCAGTTACGCACTATTTTCTGTCGTGCGTTGTTTATTTTGTTGGCTCAATGTGCTCAAGTTTGGAATTAATGTTGTGGTTAGATGCCAATTAGAATTTCAGGTTTTGGGGTATATTAACAAATTGTTTTCCTTGTGAAAGGCAGTAATCTAGAATCCCGTTCCGGACTCTGGACGAATTACCATTATCTGGTACTTGGGTTCCTGTGGCAGATCTACTTGTTACCTGAATGTACCAGTGGTACAAGGTTGCATGTGAATGAAATCTATTAGTGATGTTAAGAAGTTCGATGAGATTGTTATATAGTTCAATATTCATTAGCCCCAGCTCAGATGTACAATCAAGTTAAAGTACAATTCATGCCAAGAAATCTCTTTGCCTCAGTTGTAGTTTCGGTATCTACTGAGAACCAGGAATTCTAAACAAATGAGAGACTATGAGGTCTTGTTACATTATTTTTCACCCTCATAACCATAATGTATTATTTGTATTGCATAACTTCCATATCAATATCAAGCCTTTTGCACTCTTATCTGACATACTTAACCTGTAGGAGGAACTGCAACTTATAACTAAAGATGTACACAGCAAGGCAAAAAATTCACAAGGATAAAGGCCTAGAGCCGAGTGAATTTGAAGACTCAGTTGCCCAGGTCTGTATTTAATTTCTTTTATATGAGTTAATACTTAATAGTAATTGTTCGCATAGTTTGTAAGTTCCAAAAGTCCA